>BTHU01000001.1:175026958-175269458 GCA_036184795.1 Tokudaia tokunoshimensis
CGTTCAGGAACTCCACTTTCAGTGATCCATCTGAATGGACAGGGGAGCAAGACCACTGGCCACATCGGAGGGACAGCCCTGATCTCCTGGAAGTGACACAGCCTGGGAGTTGCATTCCTCGATGTCAACACTCAAGGTCACCCTCTGTACTGGATACTCACAGACTAGCCTAATTGGGAAAACTTTAACTTTTATTTAGGTTCCTGAGTGCAAAACATTCAGCTATTCTTTTTTTTCAATTTTTTGTTTTGGACTTATTTATTATTATATTTGCATATAGAGTGTATAAAGTACACTCTAGCTATCTTCAGACACACCAGAAGATCTCATTCCAGATGGTCATGAGCCACCATGTGGTTGCTGGGATTTGAACTCAGGACCTTCAGAAGAGCAGTCAGCGCTCTTAACCGCTGAGCCATCTCACCAGCCAAACATTCAGCTATACTAGGCATTCATTTACTGTTCTTCCCATCCACTGTTGCTGTATTCTCCTTGCGTGGTGCTCTGCTGATGTGCAGCCTGCACTGTTCCCATGTGGCCCTCTGATATGCAGGAGGCACGGTTGGTCATTCTATACTAGAAGCTGTCTACAATTTTAGTTATCCTCAAAGTGTGGTCATTGTTTTGGATATTCATCTCTCAAAATAATATATCATCTATTTAACTAATTAGCATCATAACAAGTCAAATCAAAATAACAATAAAGTATGAAATGCCTATGTTCTTTTTCTGTCCTTATTCATTGCAAAGTTTGATGGCTACATTTGGGCCACTGCCAGGACTCTGTGATGCCATCCCCTCAGCATACAGCCGGGTTTCCTTGCCTTACACAGTCAGGCCTTTGACAGCACACGTGTGCTGAGTGCCTACACACCACCTCAAAGGCTCCAAGCCTCTCCCTCAGCAAGGTCTCTGCGTACTGGGTTTCTTCCTTTTGACCAGCGTTCTTTCCTCACCTGCATCTTTCTCATCTGACAGCTCTTAAGATAAAACAAAATGTAAATCAGTAAACATAGTGAGAATTTTGGTTCCTTTAAAGACACAGAAAGGTTTTATGTGAATATGTTTTTGTTTTAATCCCAGGTTGTGGGGATATGGGGCTGCTTTAGATTGCCCACAACAGCTGACTATGATTTGTCTCCTGCTCTGGCAGGGGTGTGATTCTGCCAGGTGCCAGTCTATGTTTAGAATTCTGGGGACTCTTCAGAGGATATAAAATGCTAGAGCCCCTGAGGGAGGGGCAGCTGCTGCTCCCTGCTGCTATTGTTTGCTATTTACTGCCTGCTGGCTGCTGGCTGCTGGCTGGCTTGCTGCTGGCTGCTGGCTGCTGGCTGCAGGTTGCTGGCTGCTGGCTGGCTTGCTGCTTGCTGGCTGCTGGCTGCAGGTTGCTGGCTGCTGGCTGCTGGCTGCTGGCTGCTGGCTGCTGGCTGGCTTGCTGCTGGCTGCTGGCTGCTGGCTGGCTTGCTGCTGGTTGCTGGAGATATCCTGACTATGAAGATCAAACTTGTCCTAAGAAACTCAACTCCCTTAATCAGCAGGAAGTAGTTGAAGAGACTAATACCCCTTTCCCCTCTAACTTTTCTCTCCTATCCAGTGTTGAGGTGTTGGAAAGGTAGAGAAGGGTGGTAGAAAAAGAACCCAATAAAGTAGTCAGAAGTGTGGTTTCAAGGAAAAGGGTGGGGTCAGTACACAATAGTACGCATCAAAACCTAGGTTTGAGTAAATGGGAAACTCCTTAATTTACCAATTCAAATTCTACCAAGAACAGAGTTCCTTTTTATAATTTATTTCCATTAAATATTCAAGACGTCTTGCCGACCACTTAAAATTTTTTGTTCTGGATATGAAATAAGCTGTCATTCATTGTTGTTACGTTAGTAGAAATGTGTTGTGTCAGCCACCTAGCTGGACTCTAGGATTCAAAGTCTTTATGGATCATGAAAACATTAAAAGTCCATCTTGTTTTGTGGCCCCATAGCATCTGCACTGAAGGTCTTGAGTTGTGGCCTTAAGTTGAGCAGGAAATGTGCTTTTGAGCGTGGACAGACAGTTGGTCACTGGGCAGTAGAGTCCTGAGACACCCTGACAAACGCTTCACCGCTTTAATCATGGGTGTGTCTTTTGTTCTTAAACTTTACCAGTCCTTACCTGAATGCTTAAGCTCCTAGAGGCTGAGGAACCTACCATCCTTCACCAGTTCGCCTGCTATGCTGCCCGCAGAGCTTCAATGGCTAGGCTCGCCTGCTACGGCCTCCGTCCATCCGCAGAGCGCTGCAGAGGCTCCATCTGCCCGGAAGTTTGCTTGCCCATTCCAGTTGCTTAGAGCTAGGCAACACGCCCACATTTCTTTCCTGGTGACTCCGAGCACTACAAAATGGCTGCATTTTTCCTTTTTCAGGGGAAAAAGCTGTGAGCTCCGTGGACCGTTGTGTTTTCCCCCCTCACTAGAATCATCTGTCGCCTTTCCATTTTAAAAACAAAAAGAAAAATGCCAGAGGACTGCAACTTTCTAATCTTCTGCAAACACTGACTTGTCTGCTGCCCCCCTTCTCTCGCTCCTCTCCCTGCTCCTTCTCCTCCTTCTTTTCCTTCCCCCTCTTTCTCATCTTTAGATGAGGTTACCCTTGGTAAGCCTGAGAGGGATTCTGCAAGGGGTTGTGCGGTGTGCCCCATGCCTTAGAACTAAAGGCAAGGCTTTAAGGCTTTACTTCGTCACGTGACTGCCCTTTGCTCTCTTCCCTGCCCCTTCCTGTCTTTCCTCCTCTTTTTCTCCTCCTTCTCTCTACTCTCTCCTTCTTCCTCCCCCTCCTCTTCTCTCATTTTGGTTCATTCATGTATGTTTTTTCTTTCCCTGTCACTGCCCAACTCTTTTTCAGAGGTTACTGTGCGATCTACCAGGGGGCTATTTTTAAGAAGAAGCGGCCATGTAGCAAACGCTGACAGAGCTTCAGAAACGCCAAGGACCCCTGTCTCCAGCCTAACCCAGGCTGAGAATATATTATCCTTCTTATTTTTAAAGATGCGTGTCATATGCATGATGTAAAACAGTGGAAAAATTCAATACCACACCACAGCTCAGTTCCTGGCAAGGAAGCTCTCTTCCCCAACCCACTCCACCCACCCCCGTGGCAGGAACAGGCACGCAGACTGCAGGCTACAGTCCTCTCAGCTTCAAAGTCCCCAGTATGAGAGAGAAGCTGCCGCAAGACTGGGAGGGAGCCAGGGTGGAAAGCTCCAGAAATTGATTATCAATATCAGTAAGCAGGATAACTCACATCCCAGGAAGGAAACCAGGCCTTTGAAGCCGTGTTTGGGGAATGCCAGGGCAGGAAGACTATTTTGGATTTGTGAGCACAGCTAAACTATTTACAAGCAAAGACTTTCGTTCTTTTATCAGAGAAGCAAACCAGCTGCCCTATTAGTCTTGACTGTGATCTGATGTGTGATGGCAATGAGTTAGCAACATCCTCTCCAATCAAACCAGGACCCATAAAGTCTCCAGGGACTCTTTAGAAACAAACAGAGGAAAAAGCCTATTGTCCTTAGGCATTCTGCTGTTGGGATGGAAAAAGTGGGGCGAGCTCTCCAAGCAGAGTTTGAACTGTGGTAGTCTGAGTCCTTACTTCCTTGCTCTGGACAGTGCAATCCTGACAGAATCCTGGAGGAGGAGGTGAATTTTAAAAAGCAGTGGTGGCGCTGGCCTTTAGTCTCTGCACTTGGGAGGCAGAGGCAGGTGGATCTCCGTGAGAACCAGGCATCCTGGTGTAGAGGGTGAATTCCAGTATAGCCAAGGCTACACAGAGAAACCTTATCTTGAAATCACCCCTTCCCCTCCAAAAAAACCTAAAACCAACCAATCAACAACAACAACAACAACAGCAACAACAACCTACTTTTATCCCGGAGAACAGGCAGCTTTGGGTGTTGGGCCTGTACACTGCCTGCTAAGGAGGGACTCTCCATCGCCATCTGGAAAGGCAGCTGTCCTAAGAGTGAGAGTCGTCATGAATCCCCAGAGAGAAAAGCACACAAAAGATGTCTCCTATGAATAGGAATGCGGAGCTCTTACTTCGGGTAACACAACATCTACGCTTTTAACTATCATTTTCCCCCTCCAACCTTAAATTACCATTTGAAGCTTGGTCACTGAGTTATTGCATTCAGGAAGGGACAGATGCTTCAGAGATAACCAAGCAGTTCAGAAGATCTGACAAAGTCAAGTCATGTAGGGTACTATGAAACTGAGGTTCTGAAGCATAAGCTAGTGTTTGCCTATTGACATGATATATTATTGACATTTTATATATCTATATCTCTATCTATCTATTATCTATCTATCTATCTAATCTATCTCTCTCTATATATGATTTACATATATATGATTTACCATATGTGTCAATGAATTGATTATGAAACATGAATAATCTATATGTATGCACAATTTTTCTGAGCTAGTCTCATTATATCACCTTGACTGGCCCTTAACACATGGAGATCCTCCTGCCTCTGCCTCCGGAGTGCTGGAATCAAAGGTGTGTGCCTCTATACCTGGTTTGCATACACAAGTTTGTTCTGCTCTTGTGTGCTCATGGTATGCCAGAAAGGCTGAAGAACTCTCACTCAGTCTCTCAACCATTTTTTGACGGGACGCTCCATTGCAGAGAACTCTGCATCATGCTGCAGTTGGTAGGACCATACTGAAATTAACCCCAGTGTGAGCAAGAAGAGTCCTCCATCACTTCTCCTTCTAGACCCCGAATCTAAACAGGAGAAAGTTCTACTCTTCATGGTACGAGAACAAGAGGGCTTGCTGCTCTTCCAAACCATCCAAGTTTGCAACCAGAAACCATATTGGACAACTCACAACTGCCTGTAACTTCAGTTCCAGAGGAACCTGGGTTTAAGTCCCAGCACCCCTGTAAAAGTCAGGCACAGGTGCGTATCTGTCAGCCCAGGCTGGGGACAGGGACAAAGAGGAAATGGTTCTCACTGGGCAGCCAGACTGGGTGAGCGCTGAGGTCCACGTTCAGTGAGAGACTCTGTCTCAAAAAAATAAGATAGGAAGTGATAAAGATAGCTGACATGACTCTGCATGCGAACATACACATACATGTTCACACAGGAACACATCCTTACACACACACACACATACACATACACATACACATACACACACACACACAAATTATTTTTAAAATATAATGAACTGAAAGAAGATAGAGAAGACAAAAAAATCTGTACTCAGGAAATAACTCTGTGCTGAGAATATCCTTGGCAAAGAAAATTGGAAAAATACATGATCCAAATATCAATGACTGGTGAAGAGCATGGAGGAGACATAATTTTTAATTTTGACATTACAAAAACTCCTGCACCGAGAGAAAGTGTGTGTGTTTATCCTGGGCCTACAAAACGAACACACAGGACCTGGAGTGTGACCTGAAGGCAGGGAAGCCAAGCATGTGGCGGCCTGACTTCATGGGAGCAGTACCAAGAGCCTCTGTCACTCACTGATAGTGAACTGAATACAGATGTGACCAAGCGGAAAAACTCTGCCAAAATAGCCACTGAATGTTCAATAAGAAGGTGACAGTTTAGTGGTGGGTACTGTCAGAAACCTACTGAAGTAAGAAGAGATTTAAAAAAATCCTCAAAGAAAACGTGGTATATAGCCAATCAGTGTCTCTAACATAAAAAAAAAAAACCAACCAAAAAACCCAATACAGATATCTGCTGTATATCTTGCCCTACCCTATCAACAACAGCTACTCCTAAACTGATGGTTCTGGCAGTATTCCTTACTGTCCATTTTGCTTCTGTGACATCAACTACCCCCACCTTCCCATCTAGGTGCCTGGAGGGTCTGTGCTGTCTTCTTTCCTCAGCTTTCCAGTCCAATGCTGTTCACTGTGCATCGATGGCCCACACATCTGCCAGAATCTTCACTTTGGGACAGTACCAGCACCATAACCAGACACATCCAGACAAAGCTCGCTGGCCTCCCTCTATAGTATCCCTCCCGCTGCACAGAGAAGACCACAGCGTTTGCACAGGCAAATGAGCTGGTCTTGAGGGCTTCAACCTTCATTCTTTCCCCCTCTTGTTACTGAATGTTCATCAGCTGTGCCAGGTAGACCCTGGGATGAAACAGGAAACAGGGTCAAACTGTCCTTGCCCTCCTGGAGCTGGGGTCCTGGATACTGACTGACTCTGGCCAATCCTGCAAAGGCTCCGAGTTGTGTTTTGGGACAGCCTCCTTCTTACCAACTCTGTTGTTGCTTTCTACTTGAGGTCTCCATGGTCTGATGCCTTGTTACCTCAATAGCTTCTCCATCAACTTGTTCACAAGTCTACTTGAAACCAATTTGATCATACCCTCTCTGCTTAAGGTACCCCAGTAGCTCCTCACTCCCCTATTAAATGGCTCAATGAAAGGGCTGGTCCAAGGTCTATTGAAACCCTTGGGAGGAAGCTGCTTCTGTCTCCTTCAAACTTGGTCTTCACATCCACATTCATCATGATGAATCAATGAACATCCATTCTGTTTTCAAAACTGGAACATCCACTTAGATCACACATGTGAAAGCATCCTGTATATTAACTATTTTTATACATCTTTCTATACATGTACTTCACACTTCATGAAATGACACATTACTCTATGCAACGTCGTGAAGCCTCTTTCAATTTTCATTTTGTGAACATTCTTTCTGTCTCATTAAGTGTCTAACACATCATTTGAATGACACAATAGTTACCTCAAAGTGTGATTTTTTTCCAAAGTCATATATACACAGGTTAAAAATCAAATATCATCAAAGGGGTATATAATAAAAAAAAAAAAACCAGTAGGATCCTGTCCCCACTTCACACCTGGTTCCCAGAAGGAGCTGCTTAAGAATATTTTAAATACCATTTCTTCTACTTTATCTCTATGTTCCCAAATAGCATGTGCATGCTGGTTCTCAAGATTAATTTATACTTTGTTAACTTCACAGTAGGATACACTTGATCATTCAACAAATAAATACTGTTCCTCCACCATGTGCCGGACACTGTTCCAGGAATTAAGGATCTAGCAATGAGCAAGACGGGGTCATTCGATTCATGAAACTTGAACTCTAGAAGACACTGCAATGGGAAAGTGAGCCACTGAATAATATGTGTGTGGGGCAATGATTTAGAAGAAAACTGACTTTCAACAGAGTAGCACCTGGGCTGGAGAGGTGGCTCAGCGGTAAAGAGGGCTGACTGCTCTTCTGGAGGTCATGAGTTCAAATCCCAGCAACCACATGATGGCTCACAACTATCCATAATGAGATCTGACGCCCTTTCCTGGGGAGTCTGAAGACAGCAACAATGCGTGAGCGGGACCAGAATGAGAAGAAAAAGTGTCTGTAGACAGCTACAATGTACTTACATATAATAAATAAATATATTTTTTTTGTTTTTTTGAGACAGGGCTTCTCTGTGTAGCACTGGCTGTATTGGAACTCACTCTGTAGACCAGGCTGGCCTCGAACTCAGAAATCCACCTGCCTCTGCCTCCCAAGTGGTGGGATTAAAGGTGTGCACCACCACTGCCCAGCTATAAATATTTTTTTAAAAATTATAAAATTAAAAAAAATCAATAGAGTAGCATTGAAATGTTCTTCTGAGGTTCTGCGGTGACATGAGTTGAGCCCCGCCTATTGACAAGGGCCTGCACTGTGAACCCCTTTAAGTGGGTGGAAGAGAGCACTGTGCATTGGGGTAAGGCCTGGATCTGGGTAACAAAGACCTTACAAGAATGGATTAGCAAATGAACTTTGGGTTTTACTTCTTACAGAAGCCTCAGGACAGCCTAGCCAGGCTCAAGGTCCTCCTACCTTCTTACGCCTAAGTTCCAGGTCTGGAAAAGCCCGGACACCTTAGCATGAAGTTCCAAACAGTAAGGAGAAAAGTAAGGGAGCAGGTCATGCTTTTTTGTATGTAAGCCAACTCAGAAATGTCTCAACTCTTCTGCTTATGTCTTTCTGGCCAGACCTTAGTCACACTGACGCACTAAGCTCTAAGAGAAAATTGAAATGCAGTTTCTATTCTGGGAACTGAGCTAAAATTCTCTTGCTGTGAAGAGAGGATAGATGTCAGGGGCCAATTCATTTTCTATCAAAATAGCATTTATGTAGAAAAAAGATTAACGATAAAATCTTTGACAAAGTTAAAAAAAACTGTTTAAATAAGAAAAATAGTTTGGGTTTGTTGATAGCTGCAGTACTTGGGAGGAGACTGGAACTCAAAGTCAACCTCAACAAGTGAGTTGAGGGCCAGCCTGAGTTACTCGAGACCTTACACACACAGGGGTGCCAGGTACACCGGTATCAGAGAGAGCAAGCACACGGATATCACCCAAGGGAGAAGGTAAAGGGGCCGTGGGGATATGAGCAGGGCTTATTTTTGTATGTGTACTTGCGCGCACGTTCCTGTACCTGTGCAGAGGCACACTGGTACCACAGAGTGCATGCAGGGATCAGAGGGAAGTCTCAGGTGTCCATTCTCTCCTTCCATTTTGAGACAGGTGGGGTCTCATCCCCAGTGCAGATATCAAGCTCGCTGGCCCCTGAACTTGTGGGGATTCTTCTGCCTCCATCACCTTGTAGGAGTGCTGGAATTACAGACGTGTGTTATAGCTTCCAGTTTCACGTGAGCTCTGGAGATGGTTGTGAGTCACCATGTGGTTGCTGGGATTTGAACTCAAGACCTCTGGAAGAGCAGTCAGTGCTCTTAACCACTGAGCCATCTCTCCAGCCTTAGAAACCAATTCTTATTTTACTTAATTGAACCCATCGCTGTTTGCAGCATCCGAGTCTGCAGATATTGTTTATTACAGGACCAAATGCTGTGTGACGGTTGTCTCACGTAAATGTCTGATAGTTTTCACTTATATAATTATACAAACTCATGGCTACCGTTCATTCCAGATTTCCCATCATGCCATTCCATCAAACCAGATACTCCAACCAGTTTGCCTTTTTTTTTTTAATTTTTTTTTTGCCTTTCAAATTTTGGTTGGAGTTCTTACCCATTGATTATGATTATTAATAATCTGATCCTTGCGAACCTGTTCATCTTTTTTTTATACCTTTACTATCATGCTAATGAATCTTAGGATGGAAAGGAGAAAAATTAATACAATCTCTGCAACATTGTAACAAATTTCATTAGCACCTTTGCTGAAGAATCTTTGAAAGCAAGTAACCTTGACCTTGTAATATATATTGAAAATGTTCCTCTTGTTTGACATTTTTGAATAAAAAGCAGAAAAGAGGAAAATTACTTTCAATATATCTTTGTCAAGTTTCATTTTTCAAAAAATGTGACTCCCCAGCAGAAGGAGACCATGAGGTGGCTTTGATTTAATAAGACTCTGCTGTCTACTGCCCACTCTTGGCTCTGACAGCGCCTCTCCCCTACAGCATTCTTCTCTCCTGAGGTGCGGTAGGGTTTTCTGTTTACTTCTTTGTTTATCCTATTGGCCCTTTAAAGGCTGGCTTCTGTCTTCCCATATCTTCTCATATTGCTTGAATTACATTAGCAGACATTTAACTATTTCCAAGATACATGGGTGCCGACTACTGTTTCCTTGAAAGGATTTATTCCCATCTGCCTCTGGTTTTCTTTTTCAGAGATAATTGTCACTCTTCACTTTCTTCTCCCTTGTGAGTGTACTTATATTTACAACCTATCCAAAAGCTGTCTTGTTCCCGAGGCTCACCCTAAGGAATCTGACCTCTGTCAGCAGAGAACTTCACAGAACCAGTACGCTGCAAACATTTCCTAAATGAACACACCAATCCACGAAGTGAATTCTTACACTAGATATTACAGTTTTTCACCTTCTGCTATTATATACCAAAGAGTTTAAAAGGCTCTCAGTGTTGTTCAGGGCATTCCCAGCCTAGGAGCAGATCTGTGGTTGGAGGGTATTTAATATCTCCCAGTTGTTTATGTGGTGCAATAAAGACAATGTATCCAAGTCCACTTGTTCCCTCTAACGGGGGCGGGGTTTCAAACGCTGACCACAGAACTGAATCGAACTGCTCATGACTCCCGGCTTTTCACCTGCTCTTTGTCAAAATCTTGTCAGAAATTTTAATACGTATGAATAAGTTTCACAATCTGGACTAAGTATAGAGTTCCTATGTAAACAGTTTCAGAGTTGTCTCTTAGAACAAGAAGCGGTTTCTTGGCTGATCCTTCTTAGGATGCTAGAATCGTTGGGTTGTTTAAAACACAGGACTTTTATTATCTATGTTTGAAAAACTCGATCTTAGCCAGGGATGATATGATTTAGGGCTAAAGGGGAACTAACTATGCTATCTGTTTAATTATAAAACTATTGAATTATATGGCTTCCAGATACTATCCTTGATAGCATGCTGTAGTTTGAAGGTATAAAAACTGCACATTTCCTTTTTTATATATTTACATGAACATCATAGGCCATTTCTTTAAAGTTTGGTTGGTCTCACCACTGTGATTTTTCAAGCCCTCTAAGCTGAAGTCCCTGATTCCAAGTGGTAATTGTGAGGTTCATTCTGCATCCTGTCTGCAACCTGAGGCAACCACCATCTTACCTGGGCTCCCTTCAGCCCCTTCACACCCCTGGAACATCACTGCGTGTCACATTGTCCTATCAGGACAATGAGATGGCTCAGCAGTTAAGAGCACTTGCTGCTTCTTCAGAGGACCTAGGTTTCGTCCTCAGCACCCATATGACAGCTCACAACTGCCCATAGCTAGAGTTCCAGAAGATCTTCTGACCTCTGAAGACAGCAAGCTACTGCAGTATATACACATATATGCTGGCAAACACTCATATACATAAAAATAAATGTCACTAAAATAAATAAAATGTATCCTATTATTAATTTCTTCATATTGGGCTAAAATTGTAGGTTTTTCATCATTAGACAGTTTTTCTAACAAACCAAGACTAAAGTCTAAAACTAACCACTCTGCTTAGAGTTTAAGTACCATACAGCGCATCCATTTAACTGGACTTTCTACTTACTGATTTCTTCCAAGATAGAGTTATAGAAAAAGAACACTCAATTTTAACCATCAGAGGAGCACAGACAATGACTACACATAGATGCTACTTCGTGCCCACTGAGGTGGCTGTGATCACACACAGCGAGTACGGCTGAGATGTGAACAAAATGGGGACCCTCAGGGGCTGTTGGTGGGAAAGCAAAGTGTTGCTGAGTTTAGGAAAAGCTCTCGGCTGTTTCTCAACGTTTAAATGCAGCTACCATATCCCCTGTGACTTTACCGGCACCCATCCAAGAGAAATGAACATACATGCTCACACAAAAACTTACACACAGACGTTCCTAACATCATGTGTCGTGACAGCCAAGGAATGGAAATGACTCGGGAATGATGGATGAACAAGGTGTGCTATTTTCAAGTAATGAAATTTGATTTGCCCAAATAAAGAATGAAGTTCAGTATGGTCTAAAAATCTTGAGAGTGTTGTGCTAAAGAAAGCAGAAAACAAAAGACAACATATTAGACGCTTATGATAAATGTTCACAATGGATGCCTATGGCAAAGGGAGGGCAGGAGGGTCTGATAGGTGATTAGAATGGTAACTGAAATAGATTTGGATAAAGCTGTCAAAAACAAAACAGAAAAATAGGGCATGCCGCTCCTCCCATGGATGAAAGATACCATCATCGCCATTACCATCTGGCTGACTTTGCACAACAGGGACCTTTGACCTTGGATCTCCTTGCAGACGGACACTGTTGCTTTTAGTTCATTTACACTAGTATCTGCTTGTCCCAGATGCTGTATGATCAGAGCTCAGACCCTCAACAGGAAGTCTTCAACAGCTCTTTCATAAGAAATTTGAAACAGTCTAATACTATGTAACGGTGAATCCGATCCCTGCTTTGATACCTCTCAAAATCTCACAAGGGCTTAGACCCATAAAACAACTTGACTTTACTAAAAGTTTCTCCTTGAAAAATGTCAATCACATTTGGGACAAAGCACATACTGTTTTCAGATGCCTTAAATCCTTATGTAAACTAGTATGTGTCTATTAGAACCTAAACCACAAAATTCATTCCAAGACAGAAGAGTAGTGCTTACATAAACCCAAGTTTGATTTAAATCGAGTGAGCTGCTTAAAGGCCTGGTCACCCTCAACCATGGACTATCTGCACAATTTGTTTCCAAATTAGTTTCATATATATTTTCTTCTACCAACTGGAGTATCATCAGCCTCAGCGACCCTAGTCCCACCTTCCTTAAGACAGAGAATCACAATTTATCCTCCCCTCTCCAGTGTACTAGCCATTGAGCAGTGAACATCCTCACACTTGAGTTTTGGCTTTCGAGACAGGCTGAATTTGCAATCCTCCTGCCTCTGCCTCTTGAGTAGCTGAGATTTCAAGTCTATGCACCCTGACTGTATCTTTCTTAAAGTGTTTGTTTTCTAAATTGTTTCTATGCTGCAGTCAACTTGAAGATCACACACTCAAATGTACTGAAACAATTCACTGTGTATTTAGCTTCAGAGGTTATTCTGGAACAAACCTATTTTCACAGAAGGGATACATAAAAAAGAATTTTGAAAATCAACTCTTAGGATATAGATGGATTTTCTTTCTTTCTTTCTTTCTTTCTTTTTTTTTTTTTTTGGTCACTGTTTATTCAAGGGCCATTCAAGCATTCAAAATTTATGAGAACTGTCTCTGGGCCAGACACTGAAAGGGACTGTATCATAAGATGAATAAAATATAAACAGTGGCTGAAAGGTATTTGCAGTGCAGCGTGGGATGGATCTTAAAGGAGCCTGGGTTTTGGTGCTTCAGGAAAATTTGCTACTAATTAGCAGGAATAACGCTCATCATTCTGCAAGTATGAAAAATTCTCTCCCTTAACTTCAGACCGCAGCACCGACGTCCTCGTATACGCTGAGAACAGAGCCCTAGGGAAGAATCCCTTACAAATCCATTTTTAGTCCTCAAGAAACAAAGCAGCATAATTAGATGCCAAGGATCAGAAACCGTGCTGAGGCAAGAGGGTCTTCTCAGGACTCCAAGAAGGACGGCCATGTTCAGAGGCCAGCTGCGCAGTCGGCCTGAAGAACGGGTAGCCTTTGAACCCTGGACCCAGGGCATTTCTCTGCCTCACTGGCCCAGCTGTGCAGGTTTAAGAGGGGGAAAAAAATCAATGTTCTGCTATCCTGACTTGCTATCTACTATCAACCATGACAAATGTCTTATGAATTATTCTTGGTTCATAAAAATGTAGCTGTGAAGCCCTGAGGGGCGCACGTCACTATACAGAGAGAACATGTCATTTGGGAAGAAAGGGCGGACACTAGAGGAAGTGAAGAAGCATGATTACCACCCTCCAATGACTGCCAGGTAAACGTGTCCAATTATTCAGACCGGAAATCACTTTCAGCACAAAACCTCGTTGCTCAGTAATTAACTGATGCTTTTGCTGCCATTCAAACCATTTTTATTAGCATCTTTCTAAAATTAATTATCAGATAAACTAAATAGCCGGGAGCATACCAGTCAGATAAGCTGCAAACTGCAAGTCAAATTCTTTTACAACAGATCATTCTGGGGATGAGAATTAGAAGCGATTCTCTTCTTAGATTTTTGTGTGTTATTGATTGGCAATCAGGGTAAAGTATGGATGTTCAGGGTGTGCTTGGTCTGCAGGGATATAGTTCAACAACAGAAGGGAGCCAAATTTAGATCAGCTGTCCTAAGGGGCAGTTTCCTATCTAGGCACAGGACTAGGTGGGAGGAAGGGTAACTTAGACTTAAAAGACACCCAAGGAAGAAAGGGTATATACCTTATATCAAAGTCTTGAGAACTCGAAATCATCCTTTCAAGGGCCATGGAATGTCCAAGGCCAGCAAACACTATGAAGGAGACGTCTGAGGAGTCCTGAGCATATACGAAGGAAAGCACTTCCCTCCAGGTCAGCTTCAACCCGTTCCTCCCTCTCAGCTCTTCTGAGTGATGTTGCATTTCTTCATGTCACTTTACCAAACTGTTGGAGACCAGACAAGACTCTGAGAGTCACATACAGTTGCTCATCCTGTAACCCCAGCAAGTGTCGGGGGCTTCAGGCTTAAGATCTGGGCCGTTTAGTGAACTCTTGGTCAGTCCGGGCAAGTCACAGCATCCTTTCTCAGAATAAAAACAAAAGAGGATTGTGACTGCAGCTGCATAGCAGATGACTTGTATTCCAAGCCCTGAGTTGCGTCTACAGCCCTACAAAACAAAGCAAAACCACCAACAAAACCACTTGCTCCATGTGCTCATCAGAACCTACAAAGTGTCCGTGAGGTCTGTGCCCTGTGCACAGAACAATCAGGACTCCTGAGTGAGTATATACTTTGTAACATTAACAGTAAACAAACCATGCCAGGCTGCCACAAAGTGGCATCTGCTGAGATCTGCAGAATGGGACTGCTCATAAAGCAGTATGCCTGATTTTATAAGTAAAAATATTCAAAATAATGGAAAAAAAACTATTAAAATTGAAGGGCTGGACATGAAAGACCCTGGGTTAAATCTGTAGCTTTGAAAACTAATCAACCAGGCAACCAACTAACCAACCAACCAACTAGCCAACTAACCAACCAACAAACCAACTAACCAACCAACAAGACCAAAACAAATCGGAGGAGGAAGGGGAAAGGACAACTCTTACCCATGTCTCCCATGTTAAGAACATCTATAGATGTGAAGTTTTTCTAATTATAACCCTTGATCACTTCAAGAAGTTTAAAACGTCAAAACAATTAAAACAAGCAATTAAATAAAACAATTATTTTAACCTCAAAGTCAACTGTGGTGGTTTGTATATGTTCGTCCCAGGGCATGGCACTATTAGAAAGTGTGGCCTTGTTGAAGGAAGTGTGTCACTGTGGGGTTGGGCTTAGAGATCTTCCTCCTGGATGCCTGAGGATGCCCAGTCTGTTCCTGGTTTCCTTTGGATAAAGGTGTAGAACCCTCAGCTCCTCCTGCACCATGCCTGCCTGGATGTTGCCATGCTTCTGCCTTGATGACAATGGACTAAACCTCTGAACCTATAAACCAGCCCCAAGTAAATGTCTTATAAAACTTGCATTGGTCATTGGTGTCTGTTCACAGCAGTAAAACGCAAACTAATACATCAACTGAGAATATAATTAAATCACCCCAAAGCAAACTGTTTCCACACTGTCCCACCTGGAGTTTTTACCTCCATGACAAAGTACAACCCAAGCTTAGACAAATAAGGTTCATGATGAGTCTCTTTCTCATGATTAATCCCATTATTGACATTTTTCTGCGTATGTTTTTATGTCAAGTATTTATTAGGAAATTCCTCAGTCAGGTTTACTGATAGAATTCATGCAAGAATACACACCTGTACATTCATGATACTAACGTTTTCTTAGACATCACAAAAACATTTTTAATATGTATGGGCATGAAATTTTCACTTTGGATCAACTACTCAATTAGTGTAATAGAGGTAAACCTTCATAAATAAATTCCATAACCTCACTTCACAAAACAGTTACACTGTAACGTAAGCTGACAGTTTTCTGATCTCTTGATAATTCAGCTGAAGCCCACTCCTGCAGACTTTCCCACATCCCTCATGGGTGATTATGTAGCTTTTTGAATCATCTTCCTAAAGTCTAATGTGGAATTTCTTTATGACTACATGTGCATCCCAGTGGTAAATCCTGAGAGCCAATAGAACCAGGGTACTTTAGATACACCAAACCAATCCCTGAGTGACACAACAATGTGATGGAGTTGTCTATTAATGAATAACTCCCTAAAACAAAAAGCATCAGGTACCTGTAGTTAGTGTTGGGCAGGAAATGGCCACCATTCCCTCCAGTCCCTTCCACAGGAAGGCAGAAGGAGTTTCCTAACTCGTCTAATGAGGCTAGCATCAACCTATCACAAAACCACACAACGATTATTGTAGGAAAATGACACACTAATATTTCTGATGAATAGAGATGTGGAAAAACCTCAGCAAAACTGGCAAATTGGATTTAACAATGAGTAAGGAACTAGACCAAAGCAAACTGCACTTAACCTAGTTGTATGAAGCTGACCTCAAAATTAATTAATGTAACATAAACTACTAAGCTGAAGTTAAAGATAAAAATCACAGCAGCCTGTCAAAGGTTCAGAACAGCACTTGATGACCCACTCACAATAAAAATACTTTAGTAAACTAAGAAGGTAACTCTCTCACTCTGATTAAAAAAACAAAAAGTCCTACAAAACCTTTCAGCTAGCACCACATTTAATGGTGAGAAAGGGTAAGACTTCCCATAGATTTCAGGAGAAGACATGGATGTCTTTACTTCTATTCTGTTTCACCAGGTACTGGGAGCCCAGCTCTTGAAGTAAAATGCACACAGACTAGGAATGAAGAAATAAAACTACCTTTGTTCACAGAAGTTGCCATTTATAACGTCTATTGTTAGGCTGCAGGAGGATGGCTCTTTTGGGTAGGGTTACTATTGCTATGATGAAATGTCATGACCAAAAGCAACTTGGGGAGGAAAGGGGTTATTTGGCTTACCATCATGAAAGGAAGTCAGGATAGAAACTCAAGCAGGACAGGAACCTGGAGGCGGGGTCCGATGCAGAAGTCACGGAGGGATGCTGGTTACTGGCTCGATCAGGCTGCTTTCTTAGAGAACCCAGGACCACCATCAGCCTAGGGGTGGCACCACCCACAATGGGCTGTGTTCTCCCATACGAATCACAAATTAGGGAAATGCTCTACCCACAGCCAGGTTTTATGAAGGCAGTTACTCCATGAGGCTTCCTCCTGTTTGATAACTCTACCTTGTGTCAGTCTGACATGAAGCTAATCAGCACAACGGACTAATTGGTAAAGTGTTCACCTGGGCAGCACGGAGACCAGAAGTTGGATCCCTACAATACCATACCCAGGTGTGGTATATCCTGCAATCCCAGAGAAGGCTAGAAGGGAGGCGGAGCCTGGCAGATCTCTGGAAGACCGTGGACCAGCTGTCCTGGGCTATACTGCAAAGTTTCTAGACAATAAGACTCTGTCTCAAACAAAAGATGGAAGGTACCCGAGGGAACTACACTGGAGGTTGACCTCTGACCTCCACGTGTGCACATCTGTACCCATACACTCACATACACACATAAAAAACTCCATTGCTTTTACATACCAGAGACAAATAAGGAATTTGAAATTTAAAACGGAACCATTTGCCTTACCTTGGTGTAAATACAATAAAATCTATAGATGTTTTATATGAACATAACCACAGAACTCCAATGAAAGAAAAATAGATGTAAACATAAACACTCTGTTCAGAGGCAGGGAGATGCAACGCTGTCAAGGTGTGGGTGCTTTATAGCTTGATGTGCATGCTCAAAACCATAACCCAAACCATAACAAGTGATTTTTGAGGATACTGACGAAATGATTGTAAGGCTTCCATGAAAAGGCACAAATCCAAAGAAAGTTACCAGTGCTGAAGGAGAACCAGGTTGGAGGACTGGCCCTGCTTCAAGACTGATTATAAAGCTATTGTCATCAAGACACTGAATTGAAAGAAAAAAGAACAAATCAACGTGACAGAAAGGAAAGGCTAGAAATGATCTTTAACTGTAGAGCAAAAGCAAGAGGATGGAGAGATTAGCTTTCAAAAATGGCTGAGACACCTGCGCATCCACGTTAAAAAAAAAGAAATTTAGACACAGATCTTATAAATACTAACTTGAAATGGATCACAGATGTAATATCAGATGCAAAATTATAAAACTCCTGAAAAATATGACCTCGGGCACAGGGATGAGCTTTTAGGTACAACACCAAAAGCATGTTCCATGGAAGGAATAAATGACAAGCTGCTCTTCCATTAAAAGTAAAACCGTGTGAGATACAAATGACGTTCACAAAAAAGAACTTTATCCAAAAACACAAAACGTATACAGATTAACACTAAGGAGATGAATGACCTAATTTAAAAATCAAGCAAAAGACCTAACGATACCTCAACAAGGAATATGAGTGGCAAGCAAATGAGAACCTGTTCCCCACTGTATGTCCTCGGGGGAATGCAAGCCATGAGCTAGCACTCCATGCCCATTACAAGGACCCAAATCCAGAACACAACATCAGTGGGGTACCATAGGAACTACATGACATTTGAGAAAAGACAAAAATCAAGAGAGAAGAAGATCGGAGAGTGCCAGGTGCCAACGGTCAGTCATGGGGAATAACGCTCAAACCCAGGGTACAAAAGACACATAAAGGACACTCAAGGTAGTGAAATTTTTGTACGACGACCTGATGACTGATGTGCCACATGTGTAAAAGCCAATATAATACACACCACCACCACTGAATCCTAGTGCATCTATAGACTATGTCACAGCACATACACTCTGATGTTAGTGCATGTGCCATTCTGATAGAGGATGCTATAATGGGGCTTGAGGCATATTGAACTCTGTACTTTTTCAGTTTTGCAGTGAAAATAAAGTTGTTCTACTGAAAAGGAAATAAGACAATAATGAAACCCATCAAAATATGCTACGGTAAGTTCTATATTAAATTTTATTTAACAATACATATCATATAAAAGTTTTATTTCATAATTACATAGATAATGCTTTGTGTCTGGTATCCATGTTTGCTGCAGATGACTGTGGTCTCCGTGGGGAAGGGATTAAGAATGAAAGGGGCTGGGAAGAGCTGCTCTCAGCTGTCACTGGGAGTTCTGAGGCACCTTGGGAATATCATTGTTCAGAGTGAGTGAGGAATGCAGTCCTGAGACTGCCATTCGGAACCCAGCTGACGTCTGTGACGGCATCAGTATCCTGCTTCTGATCGCCACTCCTTAAAGTATTTCTCCATCGTGTTCCTAGACTGATAGCTGCCGACGTTTACAGTGGGTATGATTTTCTGTGGCTTCAGCCACTGGACAAAACGTTTCATTTCTAAGTAGCTGCTGTGTTCACTATAGGGAATTCCTGTAACATCAGAGGGAAGAGATTATTTTCTAAAAACCGAACTAATAAAAGTAAAAAATAAAAGATAGAAAGGCAATCTAGAACATTACTCTTAAAAAACACAAACCAAAACTCTCTGGTGCTTTAGTTACGATAATGAAACTTGATGTCCTGCTGGGCAGTGGCTGTGCACTTCTTGGACCTCGCACTTGGGAGGCAGAGGCAGGCGGATCTCTGAGTTGGAGGCCAGCCTGGTCTAAAGAGCAAGTTTCAAGACAGTCAGGGCTACACAGAAAAACACAGTCTTGAAGAAAAAAGACAAAACAAACAACAATAACTACCACCCCCAAAACCTAGATGTCTTTATGACTAATAAAGATAAAAACATTAACATAACATAAAACTCAGGGCACACAGAAAACAAAAACAAAACCACAATGTTTCAACACATACACCTAGACATACACACTTTTAGAGTTATATTTAGTTGGAATTTACATCTTCCGCTAAACCAGTGGTTCTCAACCTGTGGGTCTCGACCCCTTTGGGCGTCAAACAAGTCAAAGGGGTGTCCTAAGACCATCGGTGAACACAGATGTTTACATTATGACTCACAACAGCGGCAGCATTACAGTTCTGAGGTGGCAGTGAGGTAACTGTGGGTTGGGGTCAGCACAGCGTGAACATTAAAGGCCGCAATGTTGGGAAGCTTGAGATGAGAACCACTAGTCTACACACTTCCCTCAGCTGTGAACGCCAGGGAAATCTGGAGGAAATATGAGGAAAACGGGAAGACAGACAGACAGGGGCCTCTGGTTTTAGACAAGCGAACCCCAATGCCCAGCTTCACATACATAAAAGCAAGAAGGAAAAAAAAGGAACTCTTAAAAACCCCTTTCTTGTCGTTTCTCACAGTTGCAGAGCAATGGCGGGGTCTGAGAGTGAACCAGGCTTCAGTGAAGGAAAGTCAGCGGTCTGGTGATAAGCAGCACATCTCTACCCAGCATTCTGAGGGTGAGGGTAAACCTCCCAAAGGGAGCCTGCACCAGCTGCTACCTTACTGTCACCACATCTAACCCACCTCTTCCTGCCACAATCTTACTGCTTCCTGTCACCCTGGTATAAAACCACAGCATTGTCTGTTTTGAGTAATTCTATCACTTCCTCTAAAATCACCGACTGTCGCATGCAGTGGCCTGCGCTAGGCAGCATCAGGGTATTGCCAGCTGTCTTACGCTGGCTTACAATGGACTGGGTAGGAATTCAAGAGTTATAGAGAGACCTGAAACTCTTGAGCTGCTAAATTCTTTGCCACCTGTTTTTCTTGGTTGTTAATTTACAGTGCTTTCAAGTAAGACAAGCATTCCAAGGGAGAGGCTCTGGACTAGAGAGATGGGTCAGTGGTCAGGATGCTACCACACCTGATGACCAAGGAGAAAACTGACTCTTGGAGGTTGTTCTCTGACCTCCACATCTACACGTGGTATATGCACACAAATAAAGAGATGTAATAAAAAGGAGACATTACTGAAAAGACAGGAAGCTTGAATAACTTTACCATAGATTGATATATTCCCTTTTATCTGGGGAGTAATATCCGCTATGCTAGTTATGTTGTTAGAGTGTGTCCATCCTGTAGGTCGGAAGGCCAAAATCTGATCGTACTTCCCACCACACTTCTTCAAATGGCTCTGCAGACCCTGTTAAATAAAAGCAGTGCATTGACTGGCTGTCTTCATCGAGAGACAGATGCTGTGGAATTAAAGGGCGAGGTTAGAGACCTGTCACAGGCAGGTTCTGCTGTTAAGACTGGCGTGCAACAAGCCGGTGTCCTGCTTCAAGAGACAGTCTCAGGGAACACATACAAGGCAGCGCCTGGAAAGAAGCCCTACAAGTTATTTGGGACCTAAGTGGCCGAGTCAAGCGAGATCTGATCTGAGTTAGCTCCAAAGCTACATAGACACCAATACTGATAACAATAAACAGAAAGGCAGCACAAGTCTGTGTGCACAAGCTGATGGGGGCTGGGGAGGGGACGCAGAAACCGGCTGAGGTGGCACTGTGCTCAGTACAGACCCGCATTTTAAGGATATACCATGGCACTCCTCTTGGGCATTTGCATTCACCTCAAATGTGAACTGAACTCATCCCAGTCTTCAGGCCACTGTAATCGGAAGTGATCCTTGGTCTTACTTATTGCTTTTCGCGTTTTGTATTTGTTTGGTTTTCAGTTTTTTTGAGACAGGGTTCTCTGTGTAGCCCTGACCATCTTTCCTGGAGCTCACTCTGTAGACCAGGCTGGCCTCGAATTGCCACCTGCCTCTGCCTCCCAAGTGCTGGGATTAAAGGCATGAGCTATCATCTCAGAGCTTAGTCACTGTTCTATTGCTGTGAAGGCACACCATGACCAAGGCGACTCTTATAAAGGAGGGTATTTAATTGAGGGCTTGCTCACAGTTGCAGAGGTCTAGTCCATTATCGTGGCAGGGAACATGGTGCAGCAAGTAGGCAGGCATGGTGCTGGAGAAGGGGTTGAGAGTTCTATATCCTGAACCGAAGGCAGAGAGGGACTGAGCCTATCACAAAGCCCACCCCTAGTGACACTTCCTCCAGCAAAGCCACACCTTCTAATCCTTTCAGATACCTCCAAGTCCAAGTGACCAGGCATTCAAATATTTGAGCTTAAGGGGCCATTCTTAGTTAAGTCACCACATTCCACTCCCTGCCCCCCATACATTTGTAGCTACATCATACTGCAAAAGTATTTAGTCCAACTTTAAAAGTCCCCATAATCTACCACTGTCTCAACATTATATACAATCCCAAAGTCTTTTGAGACTCAAGGCAATCTCTTAACTGTAACCTCCAGTAAAATCAGAATCAAAGAGCAGATCACAGATTTCCCACACACGGTGGTACAGAATGCACAGCGCTATTCCCAAAGGTAGGAAAGAAGCACAGTGAGAAAACACTGGGCCACAGCGAGACTGAAAAACGCCGCAGGTCAAACCCAAACTTCCACAACTCCATGTCTGACATCAGAGCGCTCTTCAGTTCTCCAACTCCATTCCGCGTTGTTGTTGACTGCGACACACTTTGCTTTTGTGGAATGGTTCCATATCTGGTCTGCAGCTCTCCAAAGGTCTCCCACGACACTGGCATCTTGAGGTTTCTAAGGCAATTGAGGCTTCACACAACGGCCTCTCTGGACCTGCATGCGGGGATGTCCCTCACACACTCCCGGCATGGAGGGAGACTCCACAGTTCCTTTCTTGCATTCCTACTCTAAACTCGGAACCATGAAGCTGACGCTGCCACGTTGGGTGCTGGCTGGGCCTGGAGCAGGACCTCGTATTCACTTATGTCCGCATCAGCCTCCAGCTCTCCGTGGCTGGTGGCTTCCTTCACTGCTTACACTTCTCTTGGATTCCTTCTCAGGGCTTGGAAGCTTAGCGGGGTGAGGTCTTCCCCTGTGGTCACGACTCCTCTATTCCATTTAGCCTCAGGCTTTTCTTTAAACCTTTTATCCCCTTGAGCGCTGGACTCAGCTCCATCACACTTCCTGGAGTTCCCTTTTCCCCACACTGTACTTTGTGTATTTCTCTGTCCAGTTTGCTCCTTTCACTATAGATCAGCACAAGAGCGATCAGTCAATACTAGGCTGTCTTAAAATTTCTTCTGTCAATGCCGTTAGTCCAAAACTCCTTAATTTAATCTAGACTGATTTTTTAGGATAAGGGCAAAACCAGTCACGTTCTCTGCCAAAGTATCACACAAATGGTAATATTCTTACCCTCTGAAACTTCTTAGGCTGGGCCCCCACAATTCAAACAAATCACCATCAGCACTGTCTCCCAGGCTTCCCTACTAGGATGGCCCAGCCAGCCCGACTACTTTTCTAGTTCAAACGTCCGCAGTCTTCCATATGCCCATCAAACAGCATGGTTGGGACCCTCACAGCAATACCCAAGCTCCTGGTGCCAACTTCTGCCTCAGGCACTGCTTTATTGCTGGGAAGAGACGCCATAACTAAGGCAACTCTTACCAAAAACAGAAAAAACTATCTAGTTAGGGGCTTGCTTACAGTTTCAGAGGTTTAATCCATTATCAGCATGGCAGCAGGCATAGAAGGCACAGTGCTGGAGCTGGAGCTGATCCACAGAGACAGAGACCCTGGGGCTGTTATGGGCTTTTGAAACCTCAAGGCCCACTCCAGCAGGACACTTGCACACATTCTAATCTTTCTCAAATCGTGCCACTTCCTGACGACTATGCATCCAAATACATAAGCCTACGGGGTCAGTCTTATTCAAACCACCACACCTGCTCCTCTTATAACTGTCGAGTAGGTTAAAGCGTCTCAGCTAAAATCATAACCGACTATGACATTTTACAAACCTCTTTTTGAAAAACTGGAGAAACTCAGCTGAAGGTAACAGTGGCGTGAGACCGGTGATTCTGACATAAAGGATTTTTTTGAAGGTCAATGCTTTAGTGTTTAAGGTTGAAATCTAGGATTTCAAAAGCATAGAATTAAAATGCACTTTGTAGATGAAATTGTGTGTGTGTGTGTGTGTGCACACAAGCACATGTGTATATGTATATACAGGATATGGTATCCTGTTCTAGCATACGCTGCCTGTCCCTTGAGTCGTCAGTCATTAACCTGGAGTATGCTGGTGGCCACCCCAAGCACTGGGGCTGCAAGCACTTGCACCTACCCTGGCTTCTTACAGGCTGCTGGAGATGTGAGCCCAGAACGTGCCTGCACAGCGAGTACTTCCTGCTGAACCGCCCTACCAGCCCCGCTTGGCTTCCTTTTGTACTAACCAAAAGCTTTTATTATTTGAAGAAAATATAAAAATATCTATCATGAAAGGACCGCATTTCTAGTCAGCTCCTAAGTTTGATATTAAGAGCTGGATTTACAGATACTTAAGTTTCTATTACGACATCCCTAGCATTGTATGTTTTCAAGTTTTTGTTTTCGTTGTTTGCTTAATTACTATTTTCCCCCATTTCACTTTCCCCACTTCACCCTCAGCCTGAGAGAAAGTGACAGTACAGAGACCATGGATAGTAACTGTACTCGTAGTTCCATAAACTGGAGTCTAGTTTGCAGCATCCATTACCAACATAGCTATTTCTATTTGTGTGTGTGCATACTTTCTCTCTCTCTCTCTCTCTCTCTCTCTCTCTCTCTCTCTCTCTCTCTCTCTCTCTCTCTCACACACACACACACACACACACACACCATCCACGTGCCCAAACTGCCTGAAAGAATTAAACCGGCACCAATTTTTGATTCTTATGAGACAAATGAGTTATTCTAAAAATAGCATGTGATATAAGCCAGTGCCACAAATAGGAACTTGGGGTTACACGTGCCAAATCTACAGGAAAGGCTGCCAGCCACCCCTCACTGGGTTAGCTGCAATTGTGGGGCTGTTCTCATGTGGGAAGTTATTATAAACAATTTAGTCAACACAAAACCCCTGATTTATGACTGTCTCCCCGTGTTTATTAGTAACCAGTTTGGGAGAAAAGTGCCTTGGCAATGTCGTCAAGGTTTCCTTCAGAACGCCAGCACCGCCCCCCCCTACACACACACATCTCTGTATTGTGTTACACACACACACACACACACACACACCTCTGTACTGTGTTACCACATTCAGTCAAGAAGGGTTAAGTCAGGGGTGGCCGTCAGCCATGTGACACCTGTGAGACCTCGGGACGAGCCAGAGAGTATGAACTAAGCATTGTTCGCAGCATTTCAGCCTTTATTTTTAGATATGAGAGTGCATACGATTGTGTGTGCTGTGTGTGTGTGTGTGTGTGTGTGTGTGTGTGTAGGCTCAGGCACACATGTAAAGGGCTTGTGGTGGCGGAAGGGTGATCTGTGTGTTGTTCCTTGGGATCCTTCTACCTTGTAGCCAGGTTCTCTCAGTACCCGAAGCTTGTCAAGCATCCTAAGCTACTGGTCAGGGAGCCCTAGAGCTTCAGCTCTCTGCTTCCTGGTGCTGGGTCTACAAAGCACACATTACATCCAGGTGATCTTTCATTTGTTGTTTGTTTTGTTGTTTATAACATGGGTCTGGGGATAGAACTCAAATCCTTGTACAGCAAGCACTTTACTGACCCCCACATTCTAAAACCCTTTAAAGCTTCCCTGAACACTTTGAAAATAACTGGGTTTATCTTTTAACAAGAAAGCCATTATGTCTGATGCAGTACAAATATTTGGGGTTGGTAAAAATTTGGCGATAGTCATTACAATATACAGTTACAAGATATGGCATTACAATACTCATCAGATTCCACTCCTATTAGACTATTAGACTAGGAAGCTTCAGATTTCAGCTCTATCTCCTCACTTCCAGGGAGGCTGGGAGAGTCCAGAGGAGTACAGTAGGTATCTGCTCTAGCTGCGCAGCAGGCATGGGAGGTAAAGAAGGCGGGGCTCGCACCCTGCCCCTCACAGCCCCACCCTTCCGGTGCCTGCAAGGAGTCCACTTGCTGTTGCTTATCTGTCTCAGACATTCATCATCTGAGAGCCCTAAAAAAATAGCCTTTTCATACAGGATTAATTTTTAATATAAACTCCCAGAAGTGGTAAAATAAGCTCAAAGAGTATTAAAAATGTAGACAACAGTGCCAGGTCACTCCCTTTTCAAGAAGCCAGCTTAAGTAGTGCTCAGAAATAAAGGCTTCCAAATCTGCCCTGAAAGCCAGTTTGAGTTCCTGCATAAAAACTGTACTTAAGTTTGCAGTTGCCTCAAGATTTATTTCTGTTTAGGTTTGGAACGATAAAAATACAATCTAAAAGAAGCTCCTGGGGACCAGAAAACAGTCTGTAAAGCTATTGGCTATGCAGGAGCCATCCGTGTCCCCTTTCTGAGCAAGGCTGCTGGGAAGCCTTACCTCCCATGTCCCCTCCAGGGTCACCCATGTCTTGATAGTCTCACCACAATAAACCACCGTGTTCTCTGAGGCAGCCACACTGTGCGCCCAGCCTCTGCAGTGCGCTGGCTGCTCCCAGCCGCTGGGCTCTGCGTCTTGTCTCCATTTACCTCTCCACTGAGTATTCATTGTTTGTTTTGTCTCTAGCCTTCTAGGCAGCAACTGCCAGGGTTAAAATCATACAGTTCAGCAGTTTTCGGTCTACTTACAAAATCAAAGTTGTGCAACATCGCCATTACCAAATTCTAGAACGTTTACATCACCCAGAAAAGAAGCCCTATGCCCCTGGCGGTCACTCTCCGTTGTCTTCCTTCCAAACCCGGGCAGGCGTCCTGGGCCTACAGACTTACACACTCGGACCAAACCACGCAGCACACGGGCTTGCATTTGCCTTTTCAATCTTGCATATTTTTCTTGTAGCTCATGCTGTTGCATGTTTTATTATCCTGTCCCTTTTCATGGTTGAAGAACATTCTGCCTTGTGGACACATCACATTGTATTTGTTCACTCACTATTTAATGGGTGTTGGGGATGTCTCTATTTTCTGGCTGCGATGGGTCTCGCTATTGTGAATATTTCCCCAGTTTTATGCATGGTGATGTTTTCGATTTTCTCAGGTAGCACTGGGATATGCCCAGGACTGATCAGGTCAGTAGCAAACTGAACATGAGGCATCACTTCAGATCCCGATAGCAGAGAACAGGCTCGGATTTCTCCACACCCTCATCAATGGCAGTTACTGTCTATCTACTATTGCTACCCAAGTGCGTGGGATGGGGTGCCTTCACTGTGCTTAGGATCTGTAGTGTCCTGACATAACATCACCGTGCCTCCTTTAGTATGCTTAGAGGCTGGCCATCGATATGTGACTGACAGCCTTCTCACTCCTCCTCGGGTCTGTGCCGTCTGGCCTCTCTGTCATTATGGCATCACTGCACAGGCCCTGTGATTGTTTGTAAATGCTCTGCCAAGGGAGTGGCACTATTAGAAGGTGTGGCCCTGTTGGAGTAGGTGTGTCACTGTGGGTGTGGGCTATAAGACCTTATCCTAGCTGCCTGGAAGCTAGTCTTCCCCTAGCAGCCTTCGGATGAAGATGTAGAACTCTCAGCACCTCCTGCACCATGCCTGCCTGGATGCTGCCACGTTCCCACCTTGATGATAATGGACTGAACTGCTGAACCTGTGAGCCAGCCCCAATTAAATGTTGTCCTTTATAAGACTTGTCTTGGTCATGGTGTCTGTTCACAGAAATAAAACCCTAACGAAGACGGGCCCTGTGTTGATCAAGCATGGCGGCTCTGCTGGAAGTCCACCTTCCTTCCCTCACTTGGCCTTTTCTACAGCAGATGGCATTCACCAACACTCTTGTAAAAGGTTCTAACCCTCCAGTGTCCAAAATACTGACTGAGTATTGTGGACCTTGAATACTGGCTCCCTGGCCCTGATAATCTGCTCAGATGAGACAGGCTGAGTCAGGAATGAGACAGTGCTGCCCTTCTCCAGGACAGAGGCATCCGTCCTTCTGACAAGTGTCTCCTGAGACCTCTACCAAGTGGGCAGCTCCCAACTTAAAACGCTCACAGGGTTGATTCAATTAATCACCAATGTGAAAAACCCTGCCTTGGTTATATCTGAAAATTTTCTGGATTATAAATTACTGAAGATAACTTCTGAAATTGTACTTTCACCTCATGCACCAAGGAATGAACATTCATTTTCCTGGTATCTTATTTGTAAGGTACAGGCTTCCTAGTTTAAAAAGTTTCAGGAAAGTTACTTTATGAGTATGATGGGAAAATCAAAACCACATTTTGTGCATTATGTTCTAAATCATGTTTATTATGCAATATTACTGTTTCCATTGGCAGGTGTAAAACTGTTCTAATATGTAAAAAAAAAAAAATCCTAGAACTTAAATCTGAGAGATAGGCCCCCAAACCACAGTGACATATCAGACCTTTCATATGACGTGTCTGAGTTTATCCCTAGGGACTCACACTAGAACTTCCTGTCAGGATACAACAGTAGTTCATGCCAGTATTAACAGGGACCAAAATCAGAACTGAACAAAACAGGCCTGAGAAAAAAAAAACTTACAACTGTATAACTCCCTCCCTCACCCAGAAGTGACTAGGAAAAATGGTCTTAAAATAGAAGTCAGGATGACCACATAGGACAGGCTTTTTTATGTGTTCCTTCCTTTGGGCTAATCGTCTAGTATCTGAAGTCCTGGTGGGCATGTGAATTTCCCTACAAAGGTAGACACGCAGAAAGGTCAAAAACATACAATGTTTCCCTTGGGAGGAAAACTTTCATTCTGACAGAATTTCTTAGGGTTATATTCAGATAAATATCTTTCCTAGCTTATCTTAAAAGATACACATCTGGAATGCTTACCTTAAAATTAATCTGCATCATTGGGAGAAGGTGAACTAAAGAGTTGCACATGTCTGTGGTTATGAGGGAAGTGACTTCTGGTATATTGAGGCACTTCAAAGTTTTATACTTTTCTTGGGACATGCCCACCTTTGAACCTAAAACATCAGCAATGGCTGTAGGCAAAGCAAAAGATAAAAAACAATGAAACCATAGCTTGTTAAACAAAGTTAAAACTTTCTCACATTTTTAAAGTAAGAATTTACCAAATAAACAAATTCACAAAATAAAATTCTCATCTTAACCACAAACAGCCCAATGAGTTTGCTCATTAGCTATGTGGAATTAAAGAGAAAGCCAAAGAATTTATTTTAGAAAGTCTATTACTTATTAAGAACGACAAAACAAGTACAGACGCAGACGTTGAAATGGCTCAGTGGCTGAGAGCACACATTGCCCCAGTTTGCTACCCAGCATCCTAGTTGGGTGGTTCAAATCCTGTAATTCCAGCTCCAAGGTAATCTGACGTGATCCCCTGGCCGCTGTGGGCACCTGTACTCCCATGCACAGATGAAGATACACACATACACACATGACTAAAAATACAATTGATCTTAAAACAAAAGTAGCATAGAAAGAGGCAGATGGGAAGGAAGAACATTGGCACATGTTAAAGTCCTGGCCTTATCACTTCATCTCTTGGAGGTTGGAATGGTGTTATCACACTTAAGAAGAACTGGGGACCACTCTGCAGAAACTAAACAACACATCTACCACCTAGACAAACTGCAGGAAGACAGAAGCAATCACCCAGGAGCAGAAGTTAAATTGTTCTCTGCTGACTCACTGGTGGATACAGCAAGGGATGATGCGGTATGGTTATGCAGTGGGTGCCTTTCAAGGCTGAGATCTCGGTGCCACGTGGACTGCCTATGGACATGAGTGTCAAGATAAATGCGCTTATCAAATGTTCCCGCAAAGTTTAGCCTTCTGGTTTAAAGGTGACTTCAAAGGTAATACTGGATCATGTCGGAAAGTAAGTATCAAATGTAGGGGCAGGGCTGAAAGGGCCCGTGCATGAGTCTGATCTTTATAATATATTAATGTAAATTAGATACTGCTGCCACCCACCTAGGAAGACTTTCTCCTTTCCGATACAGTATGTGCCGCAGACAACAAGAGCACGTGGGTTTAGAGTTACAGCCTCAAAGGCAGTGTTGATGGCAAACTGGATGACCTCTTGCTGAGATGGGAAGGTGTATTCTGGGCTGCAGTATCTGTGACAAGGAAATGCGGTTCTTACTAACAGAAGTCTGCTCGGATGCTGCTTTACAAGAAAACAAACAAGTGAAGTTCACACAACCAAGAGTACAACTACTAACACCACAGCCCCATGCCGCCCGCCATGAAAATACGTGTTTCCTGTTACTGGCACAGTAATAATTTTTCACCATGCATTTTTTAATTATGTTTTTATCATCCTCAAAGAAATTTCCTGTTTGAATACTTTACTTCTCAATAAGAATATATTTCCCCAGTTGACCACTTTACTTATGAATGATAGAACTCAGAATCTATTTTTAAAACCCAAGTCACTATCAAAGAAAATACAACTGAAAGAGATTGTATTTGTAGGAAAGAATTCTTACTTAATAAGCTAAATATGAATTTAATAGAGTATTTCAAATTAAAGGTGATATATACATGGTTATCTCCCAAATACATAAATGCATACATCACAAGAATATAGCAGACAGGGGCTGCAGAGATGGCTCATGGGTTAGAAGTGCAGACTTTTTCCAGGCGACCTGAGCTCAGTTCCCAGCACCCACAGGAGTCAGATCCTAACCTGGCAGGTAGCTCCGGCTCTGGGGCTCTAACACCTCAGGTTCTCACTGGCACCTTCTCTAAGTGCACGTGCTCACACCGACACAGAACTAGAAATAATAAAAACAATCTAGCTGGATTGGGTGCTCGAAAACACCCAGCTGAAAGGCTGGTTCCTCGCTATTATCTCTATATATTTTGAGATGAAGAGTGTGATTTTTCTAAACTATAATACAGTATAAACACTGAACAAATGGTTTTTCATGACTTTCACAACTGTTTTTGGTACTTAGTCATCGAAAAGGAGAAAGCATCCCAGTCCTTTCTTCTAACACAAAGAAATCCAGAACTGTATGAAGAATAAAACTACATTTTAAAAAATGTTACTTCTTTAATTTCTCTACCATCTAAAGAACACACAAAAGAATGATGTCACATGAAAGATTGACGTCACTGGGAGCAAACAGCCACAGAAAGACTGGTTTTTGGTGTTTTTGCAAAGATTATCTTTTACTGAAATATCCAAAGAATCCTTGAAATGTTTATATACTTAAATCCTACATATCAATGAGTTATTTTAACACATGGAATCACATTGTATAGTACAAATATATATAATTTCTGTCAATTATACCTTAATAAGGCTAAGATCACATAATCTAAATATAAACACTTAGGTGATTATATTTGTATCACTGAAGGATTCAAAGGTATCACTTAGAAGTTACTTTTTAAAGAAAAGAGTAAAAGCCAGGCAGTGGTGGCACATGCCTTTAATCTCAGCACTTGGGAGGCAGAAGCAGGTAGATTTCTGAGTTCGAGGCCAGCCTGGTCTACACAGTGATTCCCAGGACAGCCAGGGCTCCACAGAGAAACCCTGTCTCAAAAAAAAAAAAAAAGAGTAAAAGTAACTCCAACACTCATAAGCAAAACTTCATTGTGGCCTCTGTTTTCTTTCCACAACCATACCCAATAAACTATATAGACATTTCAGAAAAAAACAATAATTTAAAAGGTATTTTCCTAAAGTTTGTCCCCCATTTTTTTTAGTAACAAGACTATCCTATAAACATTTTCAAAATTAAAATAACAAAAAATTATGACCTATAATTCTAAATCTGCCTTTTAGCAGTTTTTTTAATGGCATCCTTTTGATAAACACTCCTAAAACATAAATTAGCTGTAAACCATCATTTAAACGATCTAAGTTAATGCTTAAATTACCCATACAACACAGGACATAGCTATCGGTGGGACAAGGGAGAACACACAAAGTTTCTCACGTGGTATCTAGGAACAGCATATGGACTCTGCGGCCCGCAAGGAGAGAGCGTTCCATGCTGGGGTCTGCTCGGAAGTCTCCCGTGTGCAGTATGACAGCACCATCGGGAAGCTGGAAAAGGATCATGGTAGCACCTGGACAGCTGGACACAAACATTTTAGAGGGACATGCAGGAACAGACAAAGCACCTGGGGCGGGGCCAGGGTGCATCTCTCAACATCAACAGGAAAATGGACTTTATCAGCTACACCAGTGTGCAGGGAAGGTAGCTCAGGTCTATAGGGTGCACATTTCCAGGAAGCTCCTGTCTTCTTCAGGACCGGCTGGCCTGGCTTCTAAGTCCTTAGGACAACTTCTGTCTGCTAAGTGTTGGCCGAGACCCTAGCTTGATCGAATAGTTTATGTGGACTGTGTGATTTGTGGTAAACATTTCAATAATGATGACTCCAGAAAACATCAGAACTCAAACTGGCAATCAAAAAAGAAATATCAGCAAGGCTGGAAACCAATTTTTTTTTTTTAAAAAAAGAATCTAACTTGATATTATTGGCTTGGACTTTAGCAAATCAAGATTTTGCCTTAGTTCTTTCCCAATATGCTTACAGGTGGGGGGGGGGTGTCAGAGATGCAGACAGGAAAGGGCTGGAGAGGGAAGGAGAAGGAAAACAAAGGAGTTGGGTAGAGAAGGGAGAGAGAAAGACAGACAGACAGAGAGAGAGAGAGAGAGAGAGAGAGAGAGAGAGAGAGAGAGAGAAGACTACTATACATTTCAATGGAAAAAGAAATCTTCCAAATCTTTAGAGTCTAAAATTGAATTTATTTTATTTTATTTTATTTTTTTAAGTTTAAAGGTAGGGTGGGAGCAGAGGACCAGTCCTCTGGTTTTCAAAAGAATATGAAATTTTACTTTATGTAACTTAATGTTAAGGAAAATGGAAAACTTCATCTTTGAAGACCAGTAACAAAGTGGTTTTTTTAAATATAAAGCGTCACCAGTCAACTGTACAAATATAAGTTAGACAACAGATTTTTTTCTATATTTAGTCTGAGAGTGAAATTGTTTTTTCAAAAGTAGAAATAGGATTTACTCTGGTTTAAGAATCCAGCTTATTAGCTCTAAGCTCTCGGACAACCATGCCGCCATTTTCTTTTCCAATGCTGTTTAAAGCAGGCACCTCTTACGCTACTGGTGCGCTGCCCACAGTGGCAAGTGGGTCATTGAGGCAGCCTTCATACTTACTGATTAGCATCCAGCAAAACAACCTTGACACCATCCACTACACACTCCGTGTCCATCGGCAGCTGATGGATGTACTGTTCTTGCACACGAAGCTTCTTCTTCAACAAATTGCCAGTTATCTGCAAGGCAGGGTGTGTCAGTTTAGAGCCATGGCATGCCAGTACTCTCCGGTTTCCCGCTGTTCTGCATGAGACCCTCCACAGCAGCAGCGACCAGTCTGTATGCTACCCATGTCACTCACTCTGCCGCTCGCTCATCTGGGAAAAGCCCATCATTCCCAGCACGACACATAATGCATCCTGACCTGGTCCCTGTCCTCTGCTGTGGGTTTATCTCCTGTGTGTCCCTGTGGTCTGGATAGTCTGAACTTTTGGAAAGCTTGAAGGACATATTTCTGAGGTGCCCGTGACTTTCCAGACTATGCTGTGAGGGTTACATCACTTTCTAGCCGAAGCCCCCAGGAACTGTTAAATGTTCACAATCTAACAACCAGTTCAAGGTATTTTTCAGCATGAAACTTCCTCTAAACTCAGCTGGGGACAGAGACTGAGGTACCACTGCTGTGGTAATAACGCCACTCTAGCTTTACCTGGAAGATACAAGCTCCCTAACCTTAGCTATTTTGCCTCTGTATCTACTTAGGCACTCAGAAGAATGTTTACTCAGGGAAACTTGGCTTAGTGAGTAAACCGTAAGGCCATTTAGTGTTCTCATGTAATAAAATACATGTTTGTAGAAAATAGGTTGTATCTGTTGACAGTGACATATTTGATTTTTAAACCTAACGCCCTTCTAGTTTTCAATATTGTATTTTTTACTGAAGTTTCTCAAAGTCACAACATCATCCCACAAACAGAGTTTAGAGGACTGAAACTTACCTCGCTGCAATAGACCGGCCATGTGAAGTCCTTGGATAACCCAGCATAATGATCAGAATGGAAATGTGTGAGGAAGTAGGCGGTGCAGCCTTCGACCTTGCCATACTGAAAAGCATCCACGGTGAAGCCAGTCCCTGCAACGAAACGCCCCCCGCAGTGGGGTGAGCGGGAGTCAGGCACTCCCATACCTGGGCCCCCGGCTGGACCTCTCTGCACCTCTCCTTTATGCTTCAAATTCACTATGAGTTTCTTAAAAACACACACTTATCAAAAGGGAAGAGTAATTCTTGTGTCTGCTAAATATTCCAGTGTAGAGGCTTGAGAATAGTCTCCCCCCAAAACTAATTTAAAACTGTTAAGTTCCAAACCAATCATTTCTTTTCCCTGATCAATACTTTTGTGGTATTGATGCTTGGGGGTGGGGCAAGTGAAATCTCTAATTTCTACCAAGTACTGAGAAGAGAACCAATTAGGACTTCAAAGCCATGAATTCCAATGAGGGGGTGACAATGACAGGCTTTCAGGGGTCAAAAAATATACCAAAGTTAGTAGTTCTCCAAAGAGTCAAAGTAAAAGAAAAGACAGGCATTATTATCTGTAGTCCTTGGGTTTCATTTTAGAGTAGCAGAGGAGGAAGGAAATAAGGAGAGATTGCCTCAAAAGTCTCCCCAGAGGAAAAAAATTACAAAACTGAAGTTGAGAAACACTGTTCTAAAGTGTGCTTGTGAGCGAAACAGTCAAGTGCGCTGACCGCTGATGCGCAGGCAAACAGGCTCAGCCTCACCACGCTACCGAGGCGGCCAATCCTCAGCACGTGTAAAGTATAAAAAGCGAATCGTAATGATCAGTGAAATCAGAACCGGCCCTGGCCCCTCTTCAGTGAGGCATTCTTGTGCAGTATCAGAAGCAGAGTGTATCCTTGCTGTTTCCCTGCATACTCCTAATAGAAGAGTTAGTTCTCTTTAGGAATTCATTTCTGGGCTCAACTTTCCCATGAACTCTCTGTGAAGGCATGGGCAGATATCCAATTGAAGCATACAAAAGCAGAAAACCCCAGTTTCTCGCATTGCTTGAAAAGTGGCATTTGTGGTAGGTAGAGCCTATGTATTCCCAGCAATGCTTAGACGCTAGCTTTTGTTATATTTACACCGATGTTTTACTGTCTTTAAGGTTACGTGGAATCTCTACTGTTCACAAGCCTTTCTACAATCTATAATAGCTACCTAGTCATTATATCATATATAAAATGGTTAATACAAATTTGCTGATAATGGAGGAAAAAGATTTAAAACCCCCCAAAACCCTCTCCCGTTAAAAGAGTCATAAAATATCATAAAAAGCAAAGAAAATATATACCCTACACAAATTATTCCAAACTTATCTACCCGACGACAAAAAACATGACGTTAAGCACTGCTGTGTCTTCCTTGATAAGCTGAAGTTGGTATTTCAACTTACCGGGGATTCTCTTATAGAACGGACATGTTCTTCTCAATTCCCCTGCACCAGAGGGCTCCGAAATGTTTACGGTCCCTCTCTTCGTCCTGCCATGAGTCCGTCTTACAAAGGCTTTGCCTTTGCTCAAGCTGACTGTTTCCAACTCTGGATTGTCAATGAGGTGACCCGACCTTCTCTGGTAAGTTCCTTCCTGTGGTGAATTTGACTTTTTAAGTCTCTTTCTTCGACGTGGCGTCCTCTCTCCAGAAAGTTCGACAGAGCACTGACTCTCATTTAAGTTCTTTGCATCAAATTCTAAGTCGCTCAGAGAGCTCCGTGCTTTCCTCTTGCACAACCGGGGCCTCTTTTCATTGGGACTCACAACTGGACTGGCATTTGGCCCTTCTGGTGACGTTGTCTCTTGTCTTTTGGGTGGTAGTCCAAAAAACACCCCTATATCCATTTGCTTCATTGCTTTCTTAGACGGTTGGCTTGGGCTGCACTTGGGACTGGAAGGCGACGTGCCCAAGGGCTTGTCAAGAGGCATGCTAGGGCGTTTCCGTGCGTTCCTGCAGGCACAGTTAGCACCTGGAGCCCCCAGGCCCTTACTCTGTGACCCTCTAGTCTGATTTTGGGTTGGATGCAAAGGCAGACGCTCACCTCCCGCCTTTTCAAGTGGCTTTGACACAGCACTTGCAAGTAATGGCAGAGAAGTTTTATTGCCAACGGCTGATGTTTCTGTTTTCTGCCGCTGATGACTTGATGCAAGTGAGTGGAATTTTTCTGGCTCATGAGGCTTGGCCTTAGTGGTCTGATAATTAGAAGCAGCACTTCCTACTGCCGACGCAGGTGAAAGCAAGAGGAAGGCCGCATCTGTGTCTGGTGGGTGCTCTCGGTCTCGGGAAAGCCTGCTCGAGGTGTGGGAGATGAGCTGAAAAGAGTCTCTTAGTGTACAGCCTTCACTGCACCTGGCCTGAGCCACGAGGCGCTTCGCTGTGGGCTGGATCCCCTCTGCTTCCTTTGGGGAGGGACCATGAAGGTTTTCAAATATGGCAGAGTCATCTTCTTCTAGGCTGCTGTCTTTAGAGCTCTGGGTAAAAAATAGTTCCTGCTGTGAATCGTCCAGCTCTTGGTGTGCGTCGTAAGTCTCTTCGTCACTGTGCAGAGGAGAATAAGAGATCTCACAGCCGCCACCATCATTCTCTGGCAATGGCCAAGCCGAGCTCCCTGACTTGCATGGGCTGCTCGGTGCAACCTCAGCAAGAGGCGACCCACCTCCTACCAGCTGGTCTCTCTTAACGAACTGTGCACGCTGTGGAGCTAGTGACATTTGAGAATGCGGAGAAGAGGCACTCTTCCTGTGGGTTTCAGCTGGAGGCTGAGATGTTTTTAGACACTGCATCAGCAACAAAGAATCATCTAACACTTTTCTTAAGTTCCCAGTTTTCAGAAGCACAGACCGTCTTCCCTCAAGGTTACAAGGAGAATCTGGTGACGCCGCAGCCGCAGCTAACACGTGCGAGGCGCTGTTGAGAGGCTCTTTGCAATCTCGACTTTGAGCAAGCAGGATGTGAGTGTATTTCTTATAATGAGAAGGAATTGTGGAGGTACACAGCAAACCCTCGGGACATTCTGAAAATAGTTGAAAAAGAAAAAAAAAGATCATTTAATATAATAAACCTTGACGGCACTAATACTATAAAGTAACCACTAGGCACAAAACCTCGCTTCATCATTTTGTTTTGTTTTGTATTGAGACAGGCTCTCTCTACAGAGCCCTGGCTATCCTGGAACTCTATGTAAACCAGGCTGTTCTTGAATGCACAGATATCTGCCTGCCTCCCAAGTGCTGGGATGAAAGGTGTGGACCACCATGCCTAGCACTCCAGGGGTCTCCTTTAAGAACTAATGCAGTATCTGTGGATAACTGCATTAACGGCTGTTGCCAAGATCAACATTGAGACACCCAAAAATTAATCCAGCATAATTTTACAAGGTTCTATTCATTACATTTAAACCAAATGCTTCTAGATTGTTTTTCAGATCCTCTTTCAACAGAGGGATATGAGATAACTTAAAAACAAATAGTCATAACTCATTCCCCACATAGTCCAAGGAGAATTTTCTGTGTGTTAAGCATGACATTTATCTTAAAATATAATAAAAACATAGCATCACTTTTGTTACTGGCACGTTTCTGCGAGACTGAATCATCTCAGACTACATTCTGGTTCCTCTTCCGGTATACTAACATGCATGATGCATTCAACATACCCATATCTAGAAACCGAATGTATTTATAGTTTTCTATCTAATTCTAAAGTAGGCTAACAAATAGGCCTGTTTATTCAGCCCATAGGAACGCTCATCTATAAAATGTTAATACCATTCAATTTATACGGTCCTTATGAAGAGTTAAGTAGGAAAAAAACAGAGTGAACGGTTCAGTGACATTTATGGAAACTAAGAAGAAGCTGAGATAACAGCTCAGTCAGTAAAGTATCTGCTGTGTTCAGGAAGACCTGTGTTCCAATTACCAATCTGCACATAAGTCAGGCATGGTTGCAAGTGCCTATAATCCCTGAGAGGATACTGACCGGAGCCTCGCTGGGCCTTTTCTTACCTGTCTCAGAGATCGGTGGAGAATCCAAACACTCAAAAACATGCCACCGGGGCGTCTGACCTAGCAATGAGGAGAAGGGCATTTGGCAGCTTGGGCAGTATCCATCGTAAACCGGGCGCACCTTGGGGGTCACTTGCTTCCCTCTGTGAGTTCTACATTGCTTTTTTGGTGTTGTCTCCTTGCTCTGTGACTGCTGACTCTCGTCTCTACAGCTTGAATTCTGACTGGAGCCTGCAGAAACCTGACTGTCTGTTTCTGCAAGGCACACTCTGTGGTCCTTGGTCCCGCCCGGATTTTCTGAAGTTCTTTTTTCATTTCCTTTTCCTTTTGACTGGTATTTCCCATCTGTTGCTTTTTCAACAGATCCTGAAATATTTTCAGAACAATTATTCGGATGTGCTGGCTTGGGTTTTCTTTTAGATTTATAGTCCCAAATGTCTTCTTCCCAAAACGTGTCTTCTAACATGGCAAGATGATTTCTATGAGTCTTTGGTGAATTCAGAGTCCATTTCTTGTAACAAATCTTTAATAGGAAAAAAAGTAACCGAAAGCCAACTAACGTGGTTGGAACTGAAGTTTTGGTGATATTGGCACACAACCCACTTAGTACCTGTGAACACCCGCTGTTCCATTTATACCACAATAAAGAGAACCCACCACAGGGTTACGTCTATATGGTTTTCTTTGCATTGTGACACTATTTCATTCAGGGATTTTTCTTTTTTTTTTTTTTAACTTCCCAGAACCAGGCTCAACGACTTTAACTGAAAACAACCTCCATATATTGGTTAGAAAGCTATTCTGGCTCTCGTTCATGTGGACAAGTGTCCATTCACAAGTCCAGTCATAGTCCCTAGTCCACTGAGTGCAAAACTAGTCACACTATAATCAAATAGGTGTTGGTTACAACCAACAGCTGCATGAGTCAATTTGTGACAATTTGTGACTCATGGATACAACCAGCTTCAGTGTCCTGGGTCAGTCCATTTCTTCCTCCATCATAGGATGAAACCCTGCACAGTGAACAAAGTTCAAACACGTGAGACTGTACCCCACACCACAGAGGCTGTCTGCCCTGAAAGCAATCCGCCACCTCTGCAGACCTCCAGAGAGGTCAGGTACCAGAAAATACCTACAGGCTCCCCCTCTTTGCCTTTGATCTGGGGTGGGGGAGGTCAATGAAAAGGCCCTACGTTATTCTCAGGTTAAGTAATGCCAGCCTCTCGGAGCGCCCTTCTGCAGCTCGCCCGCTCCTCCCGGCAGTCCCTCGTGGGCACACCTTGCCCGGCAGCCAGGGACCAGCTGCCTCCTCTCAGCGCCACCTCCCCCGCTCGCGGGACATTCCATTCGCGCCCGCACTTTCAGCACACGCAGAGTCACAGGACGCTTTTGTTGTTGTTGATGTTAACGCAAAACCACTGGCCTCACTGCCTACATAAAAAAAAGCGTCTCCTCTAAGGATTGCTGTACCCTTTTTACCTTTCAGGTCTTTCTTGGCGGGAACGCTGTCCCGCTGTCACTGCCGTGCCGAATCGGCTGATCACAGTTTAAGAGCGGGACAACTGGGGAGGCTTTTCTTAAGTCGGCTCTTTTTAACTTGTATGTAGTTATTTGAATTTTATTTGTCTTGGAAACCCTGTCGGGCTCCAAAGGCAGTGGGTTCCCAGCTCCTCTGGAGCGCGACCCCAGCAGCCTGGCCCGTGTCGAATCTGGCGCTATGAACGTCCAGGCTTCGCGGCGGCCCGGAACCTGGAAGGGGCGGGGTGGGCAGCTCTGGAGTTTAATTACGCGCCGGGGAAGCACGGCCCTTTGGACTTTGGCGTCTGAAGGAAAGCTGATTGTAGGCGGAAGCGTGCGTGGGCAGGTCCGGGCTCGCTGGGCCCCGCTCTGAGGCAAGAGGGCGGCGCACGCTGGTCCGACCCGCGCCCTCGGCCGCGGAGTCCCTGGGAACTCGCGCAACATGGCGGCCCCCGGAGCGCGCGGCGCGAGCCTCTCGGGCCTGCTGCCCGCGCAGACCTCGCTCGAGTACGCCCTGCTGGACGCCGTCACCCAGCAGGAGAAGGATGAGCTGGTCTACCAGTATCTACAGAAGGTGGACGGCTGGGAGCAGGACCTAGCGGTGCCCGAGTTCCCGGAAGGTGAGGGGCTGGCGTCGGGGTGGGGGCCGCTCCCGGGTCCTCCCCTTCCTCAGGATGGCTCCCTCCTGCCAGCAGTGTGGAGATCTAGTGCCCTGCGGTCCGCCCACAGCCCCGAGGTGTTCCAGAGGAGCGACACACTGAGGGGGTTCTGCAGGGCGGTGACTCGTGTTTGCATCTCTGTCTTGAATCCTGCATGGCCTGACGTCAATAACCCCAAGACTCCATGGATGTTTATTGATCACTTTTTATGTGTCACAGACGGTTTTAAGCACTTGAGAGATCTTACCTACTTGGTACAACCCACCGAGACCCTCTTACTAGTCTAGTTTTACAGTTAAGGAAACTGAGGCACAGGGAAGCCTTAGGGAACCTGCCCGTCTAATACCTGCTAGAGTTGAATTACATTCTACAGTCTTTACATCTGATGCTTTTCTAGTCCTACCGCATTTCCACGTTCAAAGTGGTGAACCTATTGAGTTTTTAAATCTGGGATCAATTTTAGCTTAGTACTCAGTTTGAATCCTAGCTGTGGGAACTGTTGAAACTCGGGGAAATAGATACTCCCGGTAGTGCAGTATAAACAAAACGCACCTTTACCTTCTTTGGTTGGGAGTGTCATTGTTTAGCCTACTCGTGTTGGCACGTGCCCTGGCATGATACTGAAAACCACATGCATAGTTAATTTGTTACCTGTGGCAGGGTTCAGGTATCTCCCGGAACAACAGTCTTGGATATTTCTTGTCCTTTTGCACTTGCCTTGAGAGGGGCTTACCCTGGCCCTTGTTATTATTATACTGGATTTGAAATACCATGGAATTGCAAAAGAGTTGGCTGTACGGAGGTCGATCCCATCAGAGAAACTTCAAAATGACAAACACATATATGCAGGTGTATACATATCTTCTGAAGACTTTGTAATAAACACATATATGCAGGTGTATACATATCTTCTGAAGACTTTGTAATAAAGACATATATGCAGGTGTATACGTATTTTCTGAAGACTTTGTAATAAAAAAAACAGTCAATGCACTATTGTAAACCAGCAGGCCATCAGCTAGAATTTTGAAAAATGTTTCAGTTTCATAGTTTTGTTTGTGTTTATAGTAAGTTTACTATATTACTACGATATTTGACCACTGTGACTGAAATTATACTCTTAAGAAAAAGGCTTTGTTTTTTACATAGCTTGATGTTCTACTGCTCCCAGTTATTAACATAATGTTAAAAACAAACAAAGCAGTTGTTGAGATAAAGTTATGTTCGGTCTTGATTGTAGTTTACTGATCTACTTAGAAAATACTCATTCTTCAGAAGGTGCCACCTGCAGTATAACGGGTGATCCAGGCCAACCTGAAACTAAATCCCTGTTCCTTCCTTTGTTAGCTTTTTGATTTTGAGCACATCACTTGATTTCTCCAGGTCTTGATTTTTTTTTTTTTTTAGCTCAAAGAAAGTGGAATTAATATTTACTTTTTAGGGTAATTAAGTGGAGGTAATTCAGGCAAATTCTTAGAAAACAAGAAGACTCATTAAGTGTTGGCTGTTTATTATATTCATTGTAATTATTGCTGCCTAAAATACATTATTATCATTAAATCTGGTAAAGACCTGGCACAATAACTTAAATTACTTAACACAAAAACTTAAATAACTGTTTCTATGCCCTCAATTAGTCACCTGTAACAATTTATAGAGATAGAGTCTTAAATATTTTGCAAGTGGGATGTGAAATACATGCCAACTGGTAGGTTAATTAGTAGTTCTGTGTCATCAATTAGATATATAGCTAATACTTATCAAGAGCAATAATTAAGTGTTCACTGAACCCTGAAACCTTTAGCATAATTGGTGGAAATCCTAATTTGTTCAAGATCATCTTTTCTAGAATGCTGTTATAATTGAATAACTACAGCTTTTGTTGTTGGTAGTCCTTGCTACTTTAGTCTTTATGTCTGGTTCCAGGGACCTGTAGTTAATCACCTTCTCAAAACATTAAGTGGAAAGTTCCAGAAACAAATTGTCAATCCATGTTAAATTGTACTTTGTTGTAGTAGCATGATGCAGTTGTGTGCCTTCCTCTCCAGGATGTAATCATCCTTCTGTTCATGACAGCAGTCAGCCCTTGTCTACATCTCAGTGTTGTGTGTGCTGCCCAGTGCTAGTCAGTTAGTAGTTGTCCCAGAACCACGACGCTTAAGTCATCCTTCTCTCACTGAATAATGGATCCAGATCTCAGGAGCAATGATGTCGTCTATTGCATATGCCGTGGAGAAACCATAAAGTTTCTCCTTTAGGTGAAAAGGAGACATTTCTTGACTGTATAAAGAACAACCATATGTAAGAATGAACTTTAACCCTTCAAATTGTAAACAAGGAACAGGTAACTGCAGTTTCCATCCTGCACCTCGAACTGCAAGTAGCTTAAGGGGGGCAGAATGTAAAGATGCACAGGTCTACATCTGATATCTACGTCTGACAATTAGGGGGTGCAGTTAGATTTTTAAACATAATTCTTATTTCCTATTGTTTTCGCTTGAATGTGTTGATTTTATTCACTTCCCCAAGACCATTCACTACTTCTGAAAGGATTTAGTGATGCGTTTGTTGGTTTCTGGTACGTTTGCAGGTTGCCTTACCAGCAGATACCCGTTCCCTCTGTTTCCACCCTCCTCCTGGTTGTCCCTCTCCATGCTTTTAATCTCCACATAGTTGCCTAGTTGATCTTTTTATGAAGTCATACTTACTTACGTGGGTAGAATCATGAAGATGTTCTCTTATTTATTAATAGAAGAGAGACTTGGGTAGACTAATAAACTCAACTGCTACAGACATTAAGCAGTGCTATCATCTCTTAAAGTGTTTGACTATTTATCCTGGTCTGAGAAACACAGATTTACATTTTAATGGATAGTTTAGTTAAATTACCCTTTTTCTTTGTTGTTTCCTTTAATTGTTGTAATTTGTTTTCTATAAATTCCAGGATTAGACTGGCTGAACACAGAGGAGCCTCTTTCCATTTACAAGGACCTATGTGGAAAAGTGGTTATCCTTGATTTCTTCACCTACTGCTGCATTAACTGTATTCATGTGTTGCCCGATCTCCACGCCCTGGAACGCAGATTCTCTGATAAAGGTACCTGCTTTTTGATTTGTGTCTCACACACTGCTGTACATAAGCACTGGAAGAGTATCTGGCTCCTTTACTCAGAGGAGAATGACCATCGGCAAGACTGTGGTGCTTCTAGGTGTGATCTGAGTCTGCGAGAGCGCTGACTCCTGTCCCCTCCAGGTCGTCAGGTTGGTCTGAGTCTGTAAGTGAGCACTGACTCCTGTCCCCTCCAGGTCGTCAGGTTGGTCTGAGTCTGTAAGTGAACATGACCTCCTGTCCCCTCCATGTCATCAGGTTGGCCTTCAAGCCCTGGACTCCCTGACCTGCCTCCCAGGCAGCACCAACCTGCCATGCTTGATCTCCGTGTACTTTTTCATGAGGGCTTAAACTTAAGTGATAATGGCTTGCCGGAGATCCAGAATTTAGAATTCAGGTTTTGTCTGAGGGTAAGAGCCTAATTTACTTTTGTCATGATGAGATATTTAGAAAAGTCTTTTTCTATCCCAGGCTTAACTAAATTTGTTCTATGAAAAAGTGAAACATCTGGCCATGATTTTATGCTCTTCTTAGTGTGATGATACAAAGGTTTAAATTTCTTAGCAGGAAATGTCGTTAGGCTTCTGACGTGAACCACAGTGGAATGCAAAATATAGCAGATACTTTTCCTTTGACCTTGTTTCATTACAAGATGATTGATTACAGTTAATGTTTTCTAAAGCATACTAGGAAATCCTCTTATAGCATTAGCCTCTGGAGATAGGGAAGATTATACTTAGCGTTTGCTGTCCAGGTAGGAGAATAATCAGGTTTTTATTTTTTGTTGACTTCTTTCTAAAAATTACAGGAGAGTAAATAAGTTGATAAAATGGTTTCATTTAAGTTCGAACTAATCAATACTCCTAGGGTTTATGTAAAAGCAATATGGCTACTGATTTTGTGACTGGGATAGACCATGAGTATGCACAGATGGAGGATAACTAGGAATGTTCTTGAACAAGACTGGTCATAAAATCTAAAAGTACAATGAAGACTTATGTGCTTTTTAGCTATAATATATTCTGTCTTAAAAATGTTAACCAAAAGATTTACAAGTGACACCAGAATTGATGTGTATAGATTTAAGAACTGTGTTTTATTATGCCCTAGGTCGTATTTGCCTCTGTGTGTTACTCCAGCCAACACATTTATTGAACATGCATTATGAATATGTTTTTAGGAAATATGCAACAAATCTGAGTAAGATGCATTAAGATGGCAAAAACCATTATTTTGTAAAATTAATGTATGTAAAATTTTTAAGTCTTATAGAACCCTCTCCCCCCAGAGAGTAGTAACTCACTTTGCCTGTGACACTTTAAAAAGATTTTGCAGTGAAACAGAATCCATGTAAACCCAGAACTAAGCAATAGGGCATGTGACATTGAAAATGGGCAGCAGGACTTAGCCTGCTGAGAGAGTGTCAGGTAAGCAGGCTGAGATGCCAGGAGGAATAGCACTCTCACTCCACAAATAGGCTTGTTGTGGCAGAGCGTCTGATAAACACAAAAAGAGACAAAATGGAGAGACTGCGCAGCAGTTAAGAGCACTGAGTGCTCTTCCAGAGTTCAAATCCCATCAACCACATGGTGGCTCACAACCATCTGTAATGGGTCCTAATGCCATCTTAGGGCATAGAGGTGTGCATGCAGACAGAGGGCTCACATACATAAAATATATTAGTAATCTTTAAAAACATACAAGTAATAACTAAAGTGAGACAGACTGATGGATTAATGCATGTTGTGAAGTGCTTTTTAGGGCATTCCTAAGAATTCAGACTCTCTTCTTCCATTGAGGATGTGACAACGTTGAAGGTTGTTTTTTTGTTTGTTGGTTGGTTTGGTTTGGTTTGGTTTTTTGTGAGTTTTTTGATAGGAAGCATAGTAAAATTGTGTTTTAGAATTATGTTAAAAATCCTAATGTTGACCCCCTAAATGACTTTGTAATTAGCTTAGTTGGCTGATACCATACCCAGAGAAAGTCAGTGACTTCCTCCCAAGGAAGGGAGGAACTGTCTTCTGCCAGTTGATATGGAATTTTCTTTTTTACAATTCATGTATGTATAAACAAGTCTCTGAAAGTGTAACACTTTCTTAGTAGAAAGGGTCCAGTCAGGTGGAGGAGGAAGCAACAGAAATGCACTTGCAGAGATGGTTGTGAGACAGACTCTGTCTAGGGTGAACTCTCATTCTTTTGAAGGCAGAGTTGCTGAATATTTTTAGCAAAAATCACAAGATAATTAAAATTAAACCAGAAAGACAAGGAAGAATAACCTATTCAAAGAAAACATAAAGCACAGAAACTATCTCTTTAAAAGATAAAATGACAGTTGTATGAGACTCTAAAACAAACATTAAAGACGCTTATAGAACAACAGGAAGGGGTAAAAAGATAAAACAGTATACAAGAAAAAGGAAAGAACACTAAAGAGATAGGAGAACCTTTGACAGTGCACAAACCAAACGCTGGAACTGAAGACTACACTCTCTGAAGTGGGTGTTTGGAGGCAGACTGAAGCGGCCAGAGAAAAGACTCTGAGCTTAGAGCTAAGGCAGCAGAAACTGCTGAGTATTTTATAAAATGTTTGAAAGGATTACAAACATTGGACAGGATATGGACACATAGAGTACCATCAAATAAATCAAATGCTTTGTAGCAGGGACATTTAAAGAAGTAATGGCTAAAACCTGTCCCAATTTAGTGAAAGACATGATTATAAATATCCAAGAAGTTCCCTGAATGAATTCAAAGAGAACCACACCAAGACTGAGACACAAAGACAGAGAACTCAGCAATAGGAGAGAAGCAGCTTATTACGTTCAGAGAGTGTGAGGAGTTGGCAGTCCCCTCAGGTGGTTGGTTGTGATGAAACCAGAGGCTGAAGGCAGTGGGCCATTGTATTCTGATTCCTAAAGGAAGACTTTGAGCAAAATTTTGCAGTTGCAAGTTATGCTTCTCAAGTGGGAAAGAAAGGAAAACGTAAAAGTTGGGAAACTCGTTAAGAGTTCTGCAGGTGGACGTGAACATATGCCACAGACTAGGTGTAAGTAAACATGGTAGTTATAAAAACTACATTATTGAAACAATGATGTTGTAGCCTGATTTTTGCAAAACTTAGTAGACAAATGCATAATAAAAATTAGTGTAAAAGATATTGACATATTTGAGGGAAGAAATTAACAAAAAGTCAATTCAAGTAATAATAGTTGAAGAATTCAATACCCATTCTCCATAATGAATGTAATTCCAGACAGAAGATAAGTAAGGAAATAAAGAACTTGAAAGACAATAACTCAGCTAATCTCCAACCTCAGAGAATACCTCAACACTGTCAGCACACACATTACTAACCAGCTAGGTCTACAGCCTACGCAGAACACCTCAACACTGTCAGTACACGCGTTCCTTTCAAGTCTACATGGATCGTTTTCTTGGACAGACCATATATCAGGTCATAGTTTTTTCAATAGGTTTTAAAAGAATATTCCAAGTATCTTTTCTATTATCAAAGTTAGAAATCAATAGAGAAAAGGCTGGGGTGATGAATGGTTTGTGGAAAATAAACACATGTTTAGATACCCAATAAACCAAAATGGAGGTTACAAGACAATTAGAAAATACTTAGAAACAAACAAATATTTATGCTTTATTATAAGAAAGCTTATAAACACATTTAAAAAATACACCAATCAAACTTACAACATAAAGAACTAGAAAAAGAACTAACGTCCACGAAATTAGCAGAAGGCACCAAACGGTGAAGGTTTGAGTAGAGAAAAGCAGAATAGACAATAGGAAAATAATTGAAGCTAAAAATTGATTTCTTGGCAGTATCAATATTCTTAGCTAGATTACTAGAATCAGAAGTGTAGGTGAAGCTATTAATACTTGTTCCATTGAAATAAGGATTAGAAGAGCACATATAATTGTGTGCCAGTGATGAAACGGAACTGTCTGAAAGCACAAAGCCTACCAGGAGTAAACCATGAAGAGATAGAAACCGTGATAGACCTTTATCTACTGGTGTTAGTCACTGCAGCCAAGTCACAGCAACAGCCAAACTGTTACTGCAGGGTGGGTGGAAAGGGGAAATAGACATGCGCACCGGGGCTACTCTTCACCCTCAAGAAGGAAATAGGATATTATACTAAATAAAATAATCTCTCTCAATCTCTCTGTCTCTCTCTCTGTCTCTCTCTCTGTCTGTCTCTCTCTCTCTCTCTCTCTCTCTCACACACACACACACACACACACACACACACACAGTGATTCCACTTAAGTGAATTATCTAGAATAGTCAAAAATCCTAGAGATAGGATGTGTGGAAACAGACTAATAAGGACTTACTGTGCAATGGATTAAGTTTCAGGGTATTCTGTTTGAGGTAAGATCTCATTCTTAGCTCAGGCTGGTTTAGAACCTACTTTCAGCCCAGGATGACCTTGACTTTGTGTCTGGGATTTTGAGGTTTGCAAGGTGAGGGGTCAGAGATGGATGGTGGTTGGAGGTGGGTGTCCAACAGTATGATTGTACTCAGTTCTCTACTACATTAAAGGATTGTTATGGCAGGAACGTTTATAGAACATAACCTGTCTGAGCACAAAACTGGCTGCATGTGGTGGTACATGCTGGAGCACTGGGGTAGCTGAGGCAGGAAGGTGACATGTTGGAGGCTTGCCTTAACCATAGAGTTTGTTTATTAGCATCAAATTCTACTGACTAGTGGGATCTATTTGTTAGGTATGTAGACAGTTTTATGAGCCAACCCTAACCCTAACCCCTAACCATAACCTTGAACTAAACTTGAAACTAGCCATAGGGGAAGTATATTCTTAGACTGTTAGACTATAGAACAGTAGTTCTCAACTGGTGGGTCACGACCCCTTTGGGGGTCATATATCAGATATCCTTCATATCAGATATTTATATTATGATTCATGATAGTAGCAAAATTAGAGTTATAAAATAACCGTGGTTTTGGGGTCACCACAGCATGAGGAATTGCATTAAAGTGTTAGGAAGGTTAAAAACCACTGCTATAGTAATTTGTGTTTCTGCATTTGTCTATTTTGAATACTGTTTGTGGAATAAATTCTTAAGCCTTGGAAAATACTTTGGGAAGTGTTCTTAGCCTTGTAATTTCAAAGAAACATTGCTGCAATAATATGTTACTGTATGAAAATCTGGGTAACTCAAAAGTTTCTTTATTGTCAGAAGATAATTGAATTCATGTTGACAGATACCTAGAAATCATCGAATGGAAGTTCAGCGGTCTGTCACCAGATTAAACCTGCTTGCTTACGGCTGGATGCCTTTCACTGTCTGAGACATTTATGGGCATAGTGGAGCAATGCTGCTCCTGTCCTGATGGTTAGCAGCATGTTTTAAATCCGAGTTCACACGAGATGCTCGCAAAGTGAAGGATTTCTCATTAATTCAAACACCTCAAAAGAGGCTCTGTTTCAAACCCACTCTTGCCCAGCCTAGTGGTACAACCTGTAATTCCATCACTAGTAAGCAGGGGCTGGAAGATGATAAATTCTAAGCCAGCCTGGTCTCCATAGCAAAACCCAGAGTAGGTAGATAGATAGATAGATAGATAGATAGATAGATAGATAGATAGATAGATAGATAGATAGATAGATAGATAGATAAACAGCTTTTTTAACTCAGATCTGTAATAGTGACTAATATCATTTTTGTAATAGCATATGAGAAACTATTTTAAGCAAAAAGTAAATAACGCTCAGTTGTAATGAGTCACTTTAATGCTTAAATATTTTAAAAGAAATAACTATGCCCTGAGGTCATTAGTTCATAGTAATTCAACACGTTTATATTAAATTGGTAACAGTCCAAGTGATTTCTGCTTGCTACGTGAGAGTTTCTAAGATTTTAACTTCTTTATGCTATTACCTCAGAAGTATATTGTTATAGTACTCATTTAGGACAGTGGTTGTTATCACAGGAAAAGGATTCTTGATTCATACAAAAGCATTTTCTTAGGAAGAGCTTTGCCTATGCCAGTGTAATTTCTAGGTATATTTAATGCATAACTGCATCAGATTTCTTTTTTGTGTTTTTTTTTTTTTTGTTGTTGTTGTTGTTTTTGTTTTTTCAAGGCAGTGTTTCTCTGTGTAACAGCCCTGGCTGTTTTGGGACTTGCTTTGTCGACCAGGCTGGCTTTGAACTTAAAGAGATGCATCTGTCTCTAAAGTGTTGTGATTAAAGACATGCACCACCACTGCCTGACTTGCATCAGATTTCTTTTTAAAAGCCTGTATTTTGTTACTGTTGAGTGAGCACTAGTATATGCCATGCAGTATGTGAGGCCTTATCTGTTTTACATTCACTCACATCTGCAGGAGTACATTTCTCACTTTATAGTGAATAAGCCTTGACGTGGATTAAGTTTAGTTCATTTTGAGTCAGTTTCTAAACCACCCTCAGTGACAATATAGAGAACCAACCAGGTGACGACTCAGCTTCGGATTTAGAAGATAGTTGCCTTAGAAGCTCCAAGTGATTACAGTGAAGAACACAAGCAGGGTCAAGAAAGAGGCTGTGCAGGAGCAGATGTGGGGAGACCAGATGCAGGCGCCACACACCTCCTCCAGCGTGGGCAGAGACGCATTTGGCACACTGCCACCTAGGGAACTTGCTACCCCTTGTTAGGTTCAGCTCCCGTGTTTTTAGCGGAGGTGCCTACGGGGGCAGCTTTTTTTTCTGTGGCATATTCCAGAACATCAGACTCCCAAAAAAATGCTTGTTCAGCATAAATCGCATGATTTATACACAGTGTAGCCATGGTGAGCCACTCCCCCTGTGCTGTCTGGAGTGGTGAAGAACCTTTCCACATCTTCTTACACATGGGCCCTTCAGACAGTCGGGCCTGCTGTGTTAACTCTTGTCTGTATGTAGTTTGCATTTTCTTTTCTTTTCCCACAACTCATCTAGTTATTAGTCTGTGATCTTAAATAGTTGAGCTCCTGTGAAAATATTGATCATTTTATGGCATGCTGTCAGGGGTTTTTGTCTGACCAAGAGCTTAATGACTTTTTTTTTTTTTGTCTTTCTGTTTTGCTTCTAGTATCTGCTTCAACTTAATCTTTAGTGGTTTTGATTTCAGTATTTCCACTACTTTAAGTACAGATACTTACTGTCCAGAGTCTTCTGCCCATGGGACCCTTCCTCCCTTTGTTTCAGCTTGCCTAGCTTTGCCCCAGGTCATCTGTGGTATTGTTGCACAGTGGTGGCAGGGTGTGACTGGGTGTATGTGTATGGAGGTTAGAGGTTGACCTCAGGTATTTTCCTCAGCCTCTCTCCTCATTTTTTGGGACAGGGTTCTTGGTCTTGGTGAAGCTGGAGCTCACAGATTGGCTGGACTGTCTGACCAGAGTCCTTGGGGTCAGCCTGCCTCCATCTCTCCTCTGCTGTGATTATGGAGCTATTGTGTTCTACCTTTTACATGGGTGCTAGATCTGAATTCAGATCTGCTTGAACAGCAACCCTTTGCCAATTGAGCCTTTTCTCAGCCCTCTTGCTTTTTAATACTGTTATCTATAATGTCCCTGTGCCTGAGATGATTTTCTCTCCTTTTTTATGTTATAAAGGTATGCTTACCATTTAGGGCACAGGTTTTACTTTTTTAAATGTATTCAAGAAGCCTTCAAATATTTTTAGTCCTTGTATTTGATTAGATTATTGTATAGATTACTTCTAAACACTTTCCGTTGCAGTGTATTCAATTGAATCTATATGTGTTCATCTTTCTGTCTTAGTTACTGTTCTATTGCTGTGAAGAGACACATCATAACCAAAGTAACTCCTATATTTAAAAAAATTTATTTAATGGGGGTCTTAATTACAGTTTTAGAGGCTTTATCCATGATCACCATGGCAGTAAGCAGACAGGTGTGTGCTAAAGCAGTAGCTGAGAGATCTACATCCTAATCCATACGCAACAGGCAGAAACAGAGATAGAGCCTGGTGTGACACACTTCTCCAGCAAGGCCCCACCTCCTAATCCTTCTAATCCTTCCCAAACAGTTCCATTCTCTGGTGATTGCACATTGAAATATTTGAGCCTGTGGGGACCATTCTTGTTCAAACCAGCACACTTTTCTTCCAGGCTTTTGGAATGATTTGTTTAGAAGTTTTTGTTTGTTTTAGGTTTTTTTGGCTGATACTTTGGAAGTTGTCCTCCTCCTCTCTTCCTTCCATTCTGCCTTCTCACTCATCTTTGCTTCCTCTCCTGTCCCCTGTTTTTTCATGTTTTGTTCCTTATGTCACAGAGGGAAGAATCTTCTCCTCTTAATTGTTATGACCTAGGTAATAGAAGAAGCAAACTGGTTTAAGAAAAATATCTGTATATTTTAAGACTCAATGCTGAAAAATGAGAAAAGATATTTGATAATTGTCTATATATAAATCAGTATTTGGACTGTGTGATATATATAGTCATCTTCATTCTGCTTCTTATATACTAGTGCCCTTGACCTGTAAGGCATATGTCCAAAGCCTTGTGAATACTGCTTACTATCTGTAATAACTTGTGAGGCTCCTTTTTTCATTAGTAAATGCGTATCAGATTATGGCCTTAAGTAATATTTGCAATTTGGGATATAATAGCAAGACTAGCACAGGTTTCTTTTTCTGTCTTAATGGATGATGAATAAATATGCATTCTTACCATAGATTTTATTTTTATTCCTTAAGTCAGAATCTCTCATCTTTTCACTGAAAAAATGTATGGCTTCTTCATTGGCAAACATAAATTGCTAGCATTATTGTTCCTTAGTTTTAGAGCCATAATTAACTAGTGTTGGTTACTTGAACACAACTAATACATCAACTGGGTGGCTAATGTGGGTAGTGGATTCAACATGGATACCTTGTAAGGGGGATGATAGACACCAGGTGGGCTGGAGTGGGTCTGAGATCACACTGTACTACTCAGGAGGGTGTGTAGTCTAAAGCATGAATAATTGACTTCTGTGATTTCCTATTCCATAACTTTTGACTATGGTTGATTTTAGATAATTAAAACCATGGAAAGATGGGGAAAGAGGGATACTGTAAATGATATTCTAAGGAACCGAAGGAAGCGCAGGTTGCTACAGCACCTTGAGAAAGGCAAAAGATATGGAGATGCTTGGGAATGATACTTGATCTTCATACTAAGAACAGTGAAGGATTTTTTGCAAGATGGTGATACAGTCATATTTGTGTGTGTTTAAGAAATCAGTCTGACTTTTAGGGAGAAAACACTTTATGGGTAAGACAGGTGTGGAAATCTGCAAATACCAGGGTCAGCAGAGTAATGATGTGCATGTGGCAAGATGGAAATCTGTTCAAAATGACTTTGCCTGGTATTGGCTCAGATTCTAGAGTCTGACACCGGACAGTTTATTTTAGGAATATTTAAATACAGATCAGTTTTAGATAAATGTTTCCTGGTAACAACTGACTCAATCCTGTGTGAACAATAAAGCTTAAGGCATGACTACATCACAACTGTTTTGTAAAGTACATATGACCTCTTCCATAAAGATGGGTTCTATAACTTAAGGGCCTGGTGTGTCCCGGTCAATACAGATAACAAGAAGGTTACCAAGTTATAAAGTACATGTGCAATAGAATGGGTTTTACTGACTGAGGAACAATGTTCAAGATAAAGGTCTAGGGAGGAAGAGTCTGGGGAGTTCAGATGTGGCCTGGCCCTACAGGTAGCACAGATCACCAGGCTGTTAACTACATCTACTCCCAGCTTTTTGTGTGGAAAACAAGTAGACATTTCCCCCTTGAGGAGTCGGTCCTGCGTGTCTAACATTCTTGGTTTCCCTGGTGCTAATCTGTAAGCACAAGGCTCTCATGCTCTCTACAGATGGGTATGGAGGTCTGTGGTAAGACTGTTCTCTGAGACGGCACAGGCTAAACAAGTTGTAGTGGGTAAGATCAGTAGGGCTTGATCGTGAGCTAAATATGGATGATGAAGGCAGCCCATGGGTTGTTACAGAGACACTCTAGCTTGAGTTCTTGCTTATATAGTTGGATGTATAATAATGCAGTTTTATAACAAAACTCCAGAGAATGTACAGATTTGGAGGGGAAGCTTATGAGGTTAGTTTGAAGTATCTTCTGTACTTGCATTTCATTCTCCATACAACTTCAATTGCATGTAGAATAAAGGTGTAAATTCTGACCATGACTTTGAAGGTGGACCATTTCTGGGTATTCTTACTGTCTCAAACGTCCATCTTCTTTATATGTGCTGGTTTCTCTGCCTGAATCTCTTTCACCACTCTCTTTGCCTCATTTCAACTTCTCATCATTGAGGTGTCACCCCATTCATCATTTCTTGGGGAAAATATTGGGATATATTGATTAGGGGGAAAGTAAGTAGGAAATACCACCATATATTTTTGATTAATATTATTACAGCTATATAATATGCATAAACAAATGGGCTTAACTTGAATTTGGCGACTTGTGAATCATTACTATTATTTATTTCAGTGTTTGCATTGTCCCAGATCTATCCAGTGCCTTGTCCACTAGCCACCTCCAGTGCTCTTGTCCACTAGCCACCTCCAGTGCTCTTGCCCACTAGCCACCTCCGGTGCCTTGTCCACTAGCCACCTCCGGTGCCTTGTCCACTAACCACCTCCGGTGCCTTGTCCACTAGCCACCTCCGGTGCCTTGTCCACTAGCCACCTCCGGTGCCTTGTCCACTAGCCACCTCCGGTGCCTTGTCCACTAGCCACCTCCGGTGCCTTGTCCACTAGCCACCTCCGGTGCCTTGTCCACTAGCCACCTCCGGTGCCTTGTCCACTAGCCACCTCCGGTGCCTTGTCCACTAGCCACCTCCGGTGCCTTGTCCACTAGCCACCTCCGGTGCCTTGTCCACTAGCCACCTCCGGTGCCTTGTCCACTAGCCACCTCCGGTGCCTTGTCCACTAGCCACCTCCGGTGCCTTGTCCACTAGCCACCTCCGGTGCCTTGTCCACTAGCCACCTCCGGTGCCTTGTCCACTAGCCACCTCCGGTGCCTTGTCCACTAGCCACCTCCGGTGCCTTGTCCACTAGCCACCTCCGGTGCTCTTGTCCACTAGCCACCTCCGGTGCCTTGTCCACTAGCCACCTCCGGTGCCTTGTCCACTAGCCACCTCCGGTGCCTTGTCTACTAGCCACCTCCAGTGCCTTGTCCACTAGCCACCTCCAGTGCTCTTGTCCACTAGCCACCTCCAGTGCTCTTGTCCACTAGCCACCTCTGGTGCCTTGTCCACTCCGGTGCTCTTGCCATTTTTGGAGTACTTCCTTCTCACACCAGCCTATTTCTAGTTCCTCCTCTGCTTTCACAGCCCATCCCCAAAGTTACCGTTTCTCCAAGGAACGCATGATTCCTATGCTGTCATTGGTTTTAGTTTAGTCCCTCTCAAAGACTTAATTATCGAGGCTAGTCTTTCCACCTGCCTCCACCAGAAGTTACAGTGTTCATTTGAAGGGCAGGGGATTCATTGTTGTTCTTTGTATTTCCTTTTAGCACCCTTGCCATCTTTGTAGCCTGGGTGTGTGTGTGTGGGGCGGGGAAAGAGTATGGGTGGGTGGATTGGGGTGGGTATAGCAACATGGTTTTCATGGTGGCATGGAAAGGTTTGTCATTTGTGCACCTGTTTCTTTACCTGCTTCTGCCTTGTACTTTATTTCATTTCTTACTACTTTTTCTCTTAAATAGAAAAGTGGTGTACTTAAGACATTTTGTGCATAATAGTTCAGTGTACTTTCAGTGTGATTCAGCCATTTTCCTATATGTTGGCTTTAAGGCTGGGCTCAGTAGTTACAATGATTAATTTTGTGGAGGGATATGTTTTTCATGTAATGGTGGGTTAATTAAGGGTCATTTCCTAGAAATGAGATAGTAAAAGTCATTTTGTTGCATATTTCAAAATTCCTCATTCTAGAGTCATGTTCACTGAAAACACACACACACACACACAGAGAGAGAGAGAGAGAGAGAGAGAGAGAGAGAGAGAGAGAGAGAGAGAGAGAGACTATTCCCCTGCTGCTTCAGCAAAGTGTTTTTTTTAACATTTACGTATCTAAACATATATATAAATAATGACAGTTTAATCATACATGTAAGGGTTTTTTTTACTATTAAATTGGTTATTGTTTGGCTCTATAAAGGATATTTTCATGTATTTTATGTTCAAAGTTGCTAAATCTTTTTAATTGAGTCTCAACGATTTTTCTGACATGCTAATTATATCACGCGTATGCGAAATTTGTAATTCTAATGTCTCTGAGTGATTCTCTTGTGTAATTATGTTTGCCATCTCCCTGTCTATACCTCTCTCTTTGTCAAATAGTAGTAGTGCTAGCAGGTTTCTTTTCCTTGTGCCTTATGCTTAAAGCATTTATATTTTAGCATTTATTGATACTTATAGCATTTCTTCATTAAGAGATTCATTTTGAGACTTGATTATAGTTATTTAATCAACCAACAAAATATGAAAGACTTACTTTATGTAAGTTATAAACATGATGTTAAACAAAATGTATCTGCGTTGTTTCCAGGCTTGAAGGAAAATGGAAGCCACATGTGAGAGTTAATGTCACATTGATAGACAGGATCCAGGATTATCTAGCATACCAGTCTGGGCATGCTTAGGGATATCCGTATTAGCATAACTGAAGTGTGGAAACCCACCTTAACTTTGAGGGGCAGCATCCCATGGGGGTGGGTTCCTCCACTGAATTACAACCTTGCAGAACGCCAGTATTCGGTGTTCTTTGCTTCTTGGCTGGATGCCTCCCACTCCAGTCAGCAGGATTTTCCTGCAATGGCAAACTGGACCCTCAGATTGTGAGCCACAGCAAACCCTTCCTTTAAGTTTCTTCTTGTTGAATGTTTTGTAATAGCAATGAGAAAAGTACCAAATATACCTACTTTAAAATCTTTCTCCTTGCCCTCCCAAACATAAAATAAAAAGGAAAGTGAATACAACCATATTTGACCCTGCATCTCACAGAACCACCATGGCCTTCACGTCTGTGGCCATCAAGACATAAACTAAACTCAAGTTAATGGTGCTCCTCATGCAAGCTGGAGACAGGGACAAAGGCAGCTTAACCAGCACCAGAAGAACAAGTCCAATACTTGCAAACACAAAACCAACTCCTGGTTTGCTGGTTTGTCTGTTCAAGGGCTCTTGGTTTCCTTTTGTTTTCTTTTTTCTCCTTTTTCTCCTTATTGTTTTTCTGTTTTGGATGTTTTATTTTGTTTTTTGTCTATTTTTTGAGAAAGACAGAATGTGAAATTGGGTGAGTAGAGAGGTGGGAGGAATTAGGGGAAGGGAAAACATAATAAAAATATGTTGTGTGAAAAATTTTTAAAGAAAAAATAAAATGGTACAGTTTTGAAAAAAAGAAAGAAAAAGTCGAGTAATTCTGAAGACTTAGAACACAAACAGAACTCCCCTTTGGTCCTAGTAAGAAATCTCCAATATAAAGTTCAAAATGTTAACATAGATTTGGATGTCCTAGTTATAGCTTACTTAAACGTGTAGGAAGGATGGGGATGGAAAGCTTGGAGAAGTGTTGCTTTGGGACAAGCATCAGGTACACAAGCAGGGTGTGGTTTCCCTCAGCTGCATCCCCACAGCGAAAGAAGGAAAGAAAGGGAATGTTTAGGATGCAGTACGAAGGAAGGAGAATTACATCCAGCAGCTCCTCCATGAGTGGTGTCCACAATGAGACTGCACAGAAGCAGAGCTGTCAGAAGAGGGAGCTCTCCAGCTAGGAGCCTGGCTTGCAGGATGGTAAGGTGGTCACATCCACACAAAACTACAGGAAAGAGAATGTGTGGAAGGCCTCACTAATAGGACTCACAGACTTGACAACTGCGTTCCTTTTTGGAGTAATATCTTCAAACAGCATGTAAGACTGATGACAACCAAGTTGGATCAGAAATATTAAGATTAAAAAGAAGAAAGGGGTATTGGTTCAGTTCAAGAAACAAAAACTTCAAGATTATATTAGAAATGAAATCTGAATTACAAGATGTCCAAGGGAAGATAAGTTTAAAGCTTTACCCGAAAACAAAGTGCTAATCCTGCACATGAATTTGATCCTGTGTGTTTATACGTTAGAATCAAGATTGTCTGAGAGTTAGATTTATTAGATTTATTTGTATATACATGTTTAAATACAATTAAATACATTAATGTAGTTGTTTTTTAATCTATAGATTTTTTTATATTAATGAGCAAACCCTAATGTATGGATGATGATTTTCAGATTTTCATAATGTTTAACATGCACTTTCCCTTTTCAGACGGCCTTCTCATTGTTGGTGTTCACTCAGCTAAGTTTCCAAACGAGAAGGTCCTGGACAATGTCAAGAGTGCTGTCCTTCGATACAACATCACCCACCCTGTGGTTAACGACACAGATGCCAGCCTTTGGCAGGAGCTCGAAGTCTCCTGCTGGCCAACACTGGTCATACTGGGACCCCGTGGAAACCTGCTGTTCTCTCTGATTGGAGAGGGACACAAAGATGAACTGTTTGCGTATACCTCTATCGCTTTAAAGTATTACAAAGACCGGGGACAGATCAGAGATGGAAAGGTCGGAATAAAACTCTTTAAAGAGTCTCTGCCGCCTTCCCCGTTGCTCTTCCCTGGCAAAGTCGCAGCAGACGCTGCCACGGGGCGGCTGGTCGTGGCGGACACCGGGCACCACAGGGTCGTGGTCGTCCAGAAGAATGGGCACATTCAGTGCAGCATTGGAGGTAAGACTTGGCACTGGTCATGCTATTTATTGATCAGTATGTAGTATATTTTTCAGTTTAAAAATAGCTCAAATAAATACACAAAGACATCCTGAATTGCCTTGTGACTTTATCACCAAGTTATTTTGTTATTTAATCTGTGTGTCTGAGTTAACCTCCCTGTCCTCTTCAGAACAAACAAAACCCAGAAACTTCATGTCAAAAGGAGGAAATCATTAAGTTATATAATTTCTTAGGTATATTGGTATGTTCTACTTTTTTAATAAAAGTGTCACATTTATTTATTCATGGAAATATACACCAAGATTTTAGGCCAATGGCAATTTAAATGGGAGTTTCATGTTTTTTTCTATAACAAAATATGTCCACATAGTTTTCAAGACAAGAACTCAGGACGGTGACCAAGAAACTTGATATTTACACTATGAAGTAAACAGGCTAGGGTTTGTACATCCTTTTACTTTTCTCTTGTTTCATCCTTAAGAACAAAAGGGTACATCTAGACCCTTCCCCTTTCCATGCAAGCCCAGGCCATCTCGTTTCATATCTCCCTGCCTTAGATGAGAACATGCCTCTATTTTCTATCTGCACGATTAGTAAAATCCTCCAAGTACAGTCATACTAATCTGCTTATCTGGCTGACACACAGCAAATTAGTCAGAGGGAAAGCCACCCTTATAGCCAATCCCACTGAAAGCATAGGACACACTTTATGTGTGTACGGAAGTAGATTAAACGTAGTCCCAAGCCACTGCTCAGTGTATGCTAAGATGTTCTCATCTCCTATGTCATTGTTACAGTTTTTATTAGAGTGCATGTTGTTTTGTGAAGCTTTTTTTGTTTGTTTGGGCTACTTGTTATTTTCAGTTTAACAGTTATGACAATTGTTACTTGAAAAATGTTGCTGGGCAGTGGTAGCACATGCCTTTAATCCCAGCACTTGGGAGGCAGAGGCAGGCTGACTTCTGAGTTTGAGGCCAACCTGGTCTACAGAGTGAGTTCTAGGACAGCCTGGGCAATAAAGGGAAACCCTGTCTTGAAAAACCAAAAAAAAAAAAAAAAAAAAAATAAAGGAAGAAAGAGAAGAATGTCTTGAATCTGACTGGTTTTGATTTTGTGGTTTTGGTGTATGTGGTATGTATACATGCTTGTGTAGTCTGTGTGCTAACACATGCATAGAAGCCAGAGGTTGACATTGTGTGTCTTCTTCAGTTGCTCTCCGCCTTATCTTTGAAACGAGGTCTTTCAGTGAACCTGAAGCCTATTGGTTTGGCCAGGCTTGCTGACCACTGAACTCCAGAGATTTGCTTTCTTCATCCCTCTAGATGCAACACATGGTGGTGGTGGTGCTCTTATTGTCTTAAGACAGGATCTAACTGTGAAGTCCTAGGTGGCCTGGAGACTCTGTAGACCAGACTGGCCTCAACTCACATAGATGTGCCTTTCGGGAATAAGGGTGTGTCTACCATGCTTGGCCTTTTGTGTATGCTGGCAATCCAAACTTAGATCCTTATGACTGTACAACAGGCTCGCTGCCAGCTGAGCCATCTTCCCACCCAAGTTTAGTATGCTATAGCACTCGAAGTGATGCAGGGAAGTGCTCTTCTTTTTAACAGGGTCTTACATATACCTCTGGTTGTCCTATGATACTCTGTGTAGCTCAGGCTGCTCTGCAACTCATAGAGATAGACCTCTTTTTAACAGGGTCTTACATATACCTCTGGTTGTCCTATGATACTCTGTGTAGCTCAGGCTGCTCTGGGACTCATAGAGATATACCTCTTGAGCTGGGATTAAAGGCATGTGCCACTGTACCCAGCCCAACAATATTATTTTTTAACAAAAACCATCAGCAAATGGTATTCTCAGGTGTGCCTCTAAGAATACTGCCAACCCTTAACCCTTAACACACTCTTTAACTTGGTGGTTTTTAGACATTCTCTGTCTCTAGCTCAGGCTGGCCTAGACCTCACTGGATCACAGACTCACCTTGAATCCACAGCAATGTTCCTGCCTCCAGAGATGACAAGCATATGCTACCACTACCACCTAATACTATTTGTTACATTTATTTGTCTGTTTGTTTGTTTGTTTGTTGTGTGTTGGGGAATAGACAGGTGCTTGTGTGTCCTGGGATAGAGGTCAGGGGACAACTCTTAGGAGTCAGCTCTCTCCTAAAGAATCAGACTCTGGTTGTCAGGCTTGGGAGCATGCTCTCTTCCTTGTAGAGCCAATTTGCTAGTCTCCAGCTAAGTTTTAAAAAATAATTCTTTGGTCACATATTTTCAGGAACTACAGATTTCATGTGACTTAACAGATTTTGTCAGTGGTAGTATAGTATTGTCAGGTTTCTTAGGCACATTACTCTGCTGGTGTCTCATGGAGATTCAGGCGGTTGCCCTGCCCAGCATTTTCAAGTCTGAAGTACCATAGAGCTCTTCCCCCATCCCTTATTCTTTTCTGCAGAACTCTTAATGTCAGCAACAACAATCGTATTAATAGTAATAGTGGCAAACCACATCCCTGGCTTCATTCTAAGCACCTGCCTGCATTTCCTTATCTTCATTCCTATAGTACTATGAATTAGGGTGTTATTAGGTATTATTAGTTCTGTTTTACAGAAGGAAGACTAAGACACAGCACACACCCAGACCCCCAGCCAGACAAACTTAGACTGGGAGTTGCTGGGACACGCATGCCTCCCCAGCACTCACTCAGGACAGCGCCTCTGCCACTGAGTGAGAAAGTGGATGTCTGCACAGCGCGTGAGGACTCACTCAGAGGCTCGCAGCGGCCACCGCTGTGGATTGCTGTGGCAAACTGTGCCTCCCTGGAGCTAGGGTGTTCAAAACTTGAGAGGCCATCCATTAGGCCAGGTCACTCTGCCTGTCTTAAAGTATGCATGGCTTGTTGCGTGGCTTAGTGACAGTGAGCCAACAGGAGGGAAGGAATGTCACCCCAGGGTTCTTGACTGAAGAAGACAGGATGGCTCCCGAGGTGTAGGGCTATGTACAGCAGTTCAAGTGTGAGTATATTTTCTGGGGAAGGAGTGTATGTAGAGTTTCATTTTATAGTCAAACAAGTGTGTTGTCCAAAATTGTTTTTTAAAAAATTATCCCTTTTGGGGCTAGAGAGATGGGCTAGTGGTTAAGAGCACTTGTTCTTTCAGAGGGCCTGGGTTCCATTCCCAGCACCTATGTGGCAATTCACACAAGTATCTGTAAATTCCGGCTCCAGGAGCTCTGATGATGTCTTCTGACCTCTGTGGGTCTCAGCACACATGGTACTTATCGTACATACCTGCAGCAACACACACATAAATCAGTTTTTAAAAATATACTTTTAGCTACTGAAAGGTTAAAGTTATTTTTAACTTTCCAATATAGGTAACAGGTATTTAAAAAGCTTTTAAAATTATTTTCTGTTATATATACTACTGAAGTGCACTAAGAACTATCACAGTATAAGTCCTGTCATTACCCAAAATAGGTAGAAACAGAGAAATAGAGGAAAATACCAAACATTTTCATTTTAAAATTTTTAATGATTTAATTTTTTCATGTCTACAATGTTTTGCCTGAACATATGTCTGTGCACCATACGTGTATAGTGTAGTGCCCTCAAAGACCAGAAGAGGGTGTGGTATCCTGCAGGGACTAGTGTTTGTGAGCTGTCATGGGGGTGCTGGGGGCTGAATTCAGTCCTCTAGAAAGGGAGCCAACACTTGTAACTGCAGAGCCATCTGTCCACCCCACATGTTCACTTTAAAACAGAAATACGGAAATACTGTGCTATTTATTTTTAAAAAATCCCAGCATTAAATGCAAATTTTAAAATCATTTATTTGGAAGATATTACTTTGAAGTTGCTTTTTTAATGTGAAAAAAAAATTCATGATCGTCTTGTCTTTTAGGACCTAACCCTGGAAGGAAAGATGGGTTGTTTTCAGAGTCGTCTTTTAATTCTCCACAGGGTGTAGCTATAGCAGGTAATGTCATCTATGTGGCCGACACTGAAAACCACCTTATAAGAAAGGTAATCTTCCTTTTAAGTTAAAGTCTTAATAGTTCTAGTCAAGATACCCTGATGTTTATTAGGAATCGAGGGTCATCCTTGGTTAGAGAATTTTTTTAAATAAATAGAATTTATTAAACAGTGTTTTATATGCTCCATTTATTCTGTCTTAGTCACAGAAATGATATAACTGTCATATTCCATTATAGATAAACCTAGTTATCTTAAATATTTCCTACCAATACTGATTTTGACTATAGTGTACTGATCATCAAATTATTGTCAGTTTGGACAATAACTAATCAAAGTGCATATAATCTCCCTTGTTAAGTAAACACAATGCGTCCGATACTTCACTTTCATTCAACATTGACATTTATCGTTTTTGACAAAGTTATCACATAATACACATATGTATCTAGAGTGTGTAATGAAATCTTAGTAAAGGCATTGTGGGTTTTTTGCTGCTGAGTAGGATCTGGCCTGTTAAATGTTCAATAGATATTTGTTAAATAAGTATATTACAAGTTATATATATATTTAATGAAACATTTTTGTGTGAATTTATTTTTATAAATATATATTGTGACTTAAAGGATGTGGGGATTTTTTGTTGTTGTTCTTGTTGTTTGTGTATTTTCGTCTTGGGAACTTCCTAGACACTTAAATATGCTGATATACTGTTGTCAACTTAGGGAGGACACTTACTTGGTCACTAAGCCCTATTTTATGCAGAACTTTGTTAACTGCTGTGTGCAGATTACAGAAAAGTGGTGTGGTTTTAATTACTGAGCTCTTAAAAGCTGGTTCTTCTAAATAATTTTTTTAATTTAATTTTTTTCCTCCATGAGGTAGTATGTGGGTAATTCATTCCTTTCTACTACTAGGAAGTGAGAGGGACAGATTGAATATGTACATGACAAATCCTCTATAACTAGCCTTCTAAGACATTGTGTTTCAAATACTCTGTATGATCTGTTGAAATTATTCACATATTGAAAGCAAAAGTAACACGCATTGAATAAAAGATGTACTGAACTTTTTATAGATAGACCTAGAAGCTGAGACAGTGACCACGGTAGCCGGCGTCGGCGTTCAAGGAACAGATCTGGAAGGGGGTGAGGAGGGGGACAAGCAGCCCATCAGCTCCCCGTGGGACGTCGCGCTTGGGACCTCAGGTACGGAGCTGAACAGCACATGCCAGACATGCTGCTGATAAAAATAAGACCTTTAAAAAGTCCTTTTCTGCTGAGCAGTGGTGGCACACACCTTTAGTTCCACTCTGAAGGCAAAGGCAGGCAGATTTCTGGGTTCGAGGCCAGCCTGGTTTACAAAGTGTGTTCCAGGACTGCCAGAGCTACACAGAGAAACCTTTCTGTTTCAAAAAACCCAAAACAAACAAAAACAAAAAAACAAACCAAAGCAAAACAAAAAATTCTTTTCTAATTTTTTAATTAAAAATATTCTTGAAATGTTTAATTATATAGCTTGTTTTATATATTTGTACTTATGGCTTGGAGTTTGCTGGTTGTTTACAGCAAACGCAACCATAATATATACAAATAGAATACATTATATATAACATTACATTACTATTCTTAAAAAAAGATAAAAATGACTGGTTAGCTGGCTCACTCATGGATTGATACTCACTATGCACTAAACTCTAATTTAAACAGTCTCTCAGACCTGCATCTTCCAATTGATGTAGTTCTAAATATTCTTAAACTGACAGGATTGTGGTTTCAGAAACTACAAAGATTATTCATGAGCTACATAACACTTAATATCCTTCTTACTTGAGGTGAAAAAGACACATGTGAAAGAGAAAGTTACCTTATCTTTTTCACTCTTAAAAATGTCAATATGGAAATAGAATAGCGTCTTTTGATTCATTAAAAAAATACTACCCTAAAGAGTTAGGCAGATGCTGATAACAAATGAGTCTTTGTGCCCATATGAGCATACTAAAAGAAACACCAGTATTCCTACCACTGGTCCTCAGCTGAGGTGGTTTTATCTATACCTAATATCTAGAACTTGAAACTGAGTGGCCGTGTGCTCTTCCTGGTGTATCTGTCGACTTCACATGGAGAATTCTTGCTCTGCTGTGTTAGTGCTGTCTCTGGAGGGAGGGGAAGCTATGCTTCTATGTAAGAGTCATGGGATCTATGAATGAACAGAAACACGGGTCACACAGGCAAATGTTCAAAGTCAGGGGACAGGGATCTATACTTTACCCACCATGAGGCTGAGGAAAGTCTGTGGACACAGATCAGTACAGAGCCAGAAATGTCCAACTTAGAGCATTTCTATCAAGATTTGCTTTGCTTACAATTATGATGTACTTTATTGAGTTAGATATACATAATGGCCAAGGAATATTTAAAGTTTCACCCAGGCCAAAAGCTTCCCAGGTGCTCCTCATGGTATTGCTGGTTGTTTATCTTTGTGTTGAGAGTACTCCCTAAGAGAAATCCGAACTTTATTGACAAGTATTGTTAGGTTCTGAGTGAGTCAAGTGATAGGCTTTTGAAGAGACACATCTTTATTAACCCTAGTTTTCAAGTCCTGCTTTAACTCAGCTCATGTTTCTGCATTTAACCTAATTCTGTGAACATCTTGTGGTGGTTTGAATGAGAAGGTCTTCTTAAAGTCACATCTGAATACTTGGTTCCTTGTGGGTAGAACTGTTTGGGAAGGATTAAGAGGTGTGACCTTGTTGGAGGAGGTGTCAATGGGAATAGGGTTTGAGGTTTCAAAAGCCCATGCCCTTGCTACTTAGAGCTCACTCTGTGTCCCTGCCTCTCTCTGTCTCTCTCAAAATCAATATCTCTCCCCCCGCCTCCGTCTGTCTGTCTCCTGCTTATGGATCAGAAGTAAACACTCAGTTACTGATTCAGTGCCATGCCTGTCTGCCACTGCTATGTGCCTGCTATAATGGTTATGAACTTTAATCTTCTGAAACTGTAAGCAAGCTTCCCCCCCCCCAATAAATCTTTCTTTTTAAGTTACTTTGGTCATGGTGCCTCTTCACAGCAATAGAAAAATAAAAATGGCATATCGTCACTCCAGAAGATGGGCAAGAGAAGTAGTCTTGAATGCACCTAAGTGTTTGCTAGCTCAGAGGGTATGGTTTGAATGCTGCTTGAAGGCCTGCTCTCAGTGGTCATGCTGTCTCTAGAGTTATCAGTGAGCTAATCTGGGTGTCTGTACTAAGTCTTTGGTATGTAGGCTTTATAAAATGACTATAAATTACTGAGTAGCCCCAGAAACTTTATTTAACATTTGGGACAGTTGTTTGGATTTTCATAAGACTTTCAAAGTGATATCCAAAACATCTTCATAACTCAAGCTTTGAATTACTTTAGAGACCTAGCCTATATTAATGTATAATTCTTTGATAACTGGATCATAGGATTAGATTAATTGTTCTTACTAAATTCTTATGAGCTTGATACCACTTAAAATATCTCTATGGATAAATATATATATTATTAATTTACATTTATATGTGCATATTTATTTCATATTACTTATAAAGGCAAAATACAACCCCTTGGGAGACTTTGATATTTGAGTTTTTTATTTACAAATGACATCTGATTATGTACTAGAGAATTTTTTCTTTTTTTTTCTTTTTAAGATTTACTTATTTGTTATATGTAAGTACACTGTAGCTGTCTCCAGACACTCCAGAAGAGGGTGTCAGGTCTCATTATGGGTGATTGTGAGCCACCATGTGTTTGCTGGGATTTGAACTCAGGACCATTGGAAAAGCAGTCAGTGCTCTCAACCTCTGAGCCATCTCTCTAGCCCTGAGAATTTTTTTCTTGATCTTTGTAATATGAATAGCTATAGTGTTCGTCTAAATATCAGGTTGTTTATGTTTTTTTCAGATTTAAGCTCCCGAGTATTTTGACTATGATTCCTGTTTGTGTTGTTGGATTGATCCCTAGGGAATTTAGAGACAAATTTATCCTCAACAAGTATGATGTCACATGACCCATTTTGTAATATTAGGGCACTCACACCTTTCTTTTGTAATCTTACTGGTCTTAAACTTTCTTATTCTAAGTTTTATGTCATTAAGATTGATCGTTTATAGAACTGAAGTAGATGGGATTTAGTAGACTTCCTCTCTGCCGAGCCAGTTGAACGTCATTGTGGACCTTGCCAGCGGCTCTCAACCCTCCTGGTGCTGTGGCCCTCTATCACAGTTCCCTAGCCATAGAATTAGCTCACTGCTACTGTTAATTTTGCTAATGTTATGAATCTTAATGAAATATCTGATATGCAGGATATCAGATATGTGACCCCAAAGGGGTCACAACCCACAGGTTGAGAATTGCTGATCTAGATAGTCCAAAAAAATTATGATGACTTATAAAATATCCATAAGCATTTTAAGAAATATAAATGTATATTTCAAAGTCAGTTTCTCCTTTTTTTTGTTGTTGGGTTTTAAGACCCGGTTTCCCCAGGTACTCACATGTAGCCTAGGCCACCTTAGCTGTTTACCACCACACCCCACTAGCCAGTCTCCTGGTGTAAAAATGGGGCTTTTTCTTCAAGCAGTTTCTACTGGCTTTTTTTCCCCCACTACCTCAGATCAATCATTTTTATTTTCTCAAAGCATGGGGAGAAGTTTTGAGTACATGCAAAGAAATAAATATGAGGGCTGAAAATAATTATATTTTCCACACATTCACCAATTGACTTAGCTACTTGCCTTTATTGTATCTTCTTTTAAAGTATTCTTCTACTCAAAGTAGGAACAACCTCTCCATTCCCATTTCAGTACTGTGTGTATATTTAAATTATAAGGTTGTATAACTGGCTCAATCAGATGATAGAGTAAATACTTGAAAGTTTCAGCAGCCCAGGAAAGTGGTTCTTCTTAAGCTCTTTTTTTAATGTTTCAAAAAATTTATAAAACTTTGTTAAATTCTGTCATAATTCATGAAAGTGAGAAGACAGAATTAACAGGAAGAAGATATGAAACGTGGGTTGCTTTGTGTTATCTTTAAATAGTAGATTCTGTCCAGTGTACATCAACGGAACGCAGCTACCCGGAACTATAGACAAGCATCTGGAGTGTAAGAAAGGAACCTTCATTGAGTTGTGTGTAGAAATTAAGACACAATGAAGCATTGGAAGAAGCATCCACACAGATTTAAACTTAAAAGGAAAGAAATGAAAACGATAAAATTCTACACTAGTGACTTCTGAAAAGAAGGCACATGTGATCATAGAGGCTTGCTTAGAGCCTTTAGATGATACTGCTTCTCAGGTTTGTACATGCATGAGCATAGAGGATGTAGTTACTCCATCACATGTATAGGTAAGTCATAAAGAGAATGGCAGGTAACAGAGATGACAACTGCTGAATAGGTACTTGACCAAGAATTTTAGCTTAGGGAAAAACAAACTAGGGGGCTGGAGAGATGATGGCTCAGCAGATAAGAGCACTGGCTGCTCTTCCAGAGGTTCTGAGTTCGGTTCCCAGCACCCACATCATGACCCTCTGTAAAAAAGATCTGATACCCTCTTCTAGCATGTAGTATACATGCAGACAGAGTACTCATACTGAAAGAGAAAAGAAATAGATTGAAAAATGTTTAATTACTCTAAATATATTTGTAATTTGTAAATATGTGTATTTTTAAATAGTATACCTGTATATTTGACTTAATTATACAGTTGCTGCAATCAAGTAAAAATAATTAGCAAAGTGGATTTTACAAAAGTAGATTTCATCCTATCACTTTAAATATGATAACTTCTCTGTGAGGTAGTGTTGTCTATGATGGATTCATCTTTTACCAACTTTTTTTTAACCATGCTCTAAAAGGTGTTTCTCTCCTCTTGATTCTACTGATGTCAGACAATAGCCTGTAAAGTGTTTTATTGTAGAGGTCAGAGCCTGCCAATCCTGAGTGCTTCAGATGGTCCCTGGTTCAGAATCAGTTATGGAAAGGATACTGTGCTTAAATCCCATTAATCTTCCTTGTCTCTGTAATCAGCATTTTCCCTAAATACAAACTCCACTTTTCTTACATCACCTTTAATGGTTGGAATCCAGCATGAATGTGCTCAGCTGATAGTTTGTTGACAAAATATACTTTTACACTTACATGCTTAGATGTATCTGTCACATGACATCTATAAAATATCAGTAAATATTTTTGTCTTAAATGTAATTCAGTGATGCAGGCATGTTTAAAGGGATTTATGCATTGTGGCCCGTGTACTTTTATTTTGAAAGACAGCTGTACTTTTATATCTAAAATTTGATAGATTCTTTTCATATAATAATTTTATTTCATATAATATACTCTGATCATGCTTTCCCCTCTCCCAACTTCTCCTAGGTCCTTCTCAGTACCCCAACTCCACTCCCTTTCTTTTTTTCCTTCTCTTTAAAAAAACAAACAGGCAAACAACATACATGCACACACAGAAAATCATGTTAATAACCCACAAAATCAGAAATCATGTTATACATACAAAAGACTAATAAGACCAAAGGGGAAAAATTCCCAAACAAAGCAAGATGAGACATAAGAAGCCTATAAACGTACCATTGAGATTGTTTTGTGTTGGTCATCTGCTGCTGGGCATGAGGCCCACCCTCAAGTGTGGGTTGTATATCTAATGAGACTCCATAGAGAAAACTAACTTCCTTAGCAAGTGTCAGTTGCAGATAGCTCCTTTGTTATGGTGGGAACTCCCTGTCTGCTTCCCCCTCAGTGCTGGGCCCCATCTGGTTTGAACCTGTATAGGGCCTGTTCTGCCACTGTCCCTGTGCATTCTTATGTGCATCAGTCCTATGGTGTCTGGAAGACAGTGTTCCCTGGAGTCATACATCCCTCTTCTCTGGCTCTTAGAATCTTTCCACCTTCTCCTCTGCAGAAATCCCTGAGGCCTCAAGGGAGGGTCTCATGAAGAATCCCACTCAGGACCGAGTGCGCCAAAGTCTCTTTCTCTTTGCATATTGTTGTGGTGCTCTATGTTAGTTCCCATCAATTGCAGGAGGAAGCTTCTCTATCAGAGTATTTTTAAGCTATCTTGTTTCAAGTTAACGAAGTAAGATTTAGAAACAGCAAATTTTATTCTTTCTTGTAGATGTGTGTTTTTGATAAGTATATACAATCATGTAACCATGACCATAGTCAGGGTCACCCCATACGTTTCCTGTGGCTCTTTGCTGTCCCCATGTCACCACACGTACTGTAGCCCCTGTGAGCAATGGTTCTGTTCTTCTCTAAAGCTCCTGATGACTGACTTCTTCCACTGAGGGTAGTGCCTTCACAGTCCCTGTTGTCGTTTGCTGTTTCTTGTTGACATTGTGTAGCTCATCTCAGTTCATTCAGTGTCTCTAGTTGCTGAAAGTTGTAACTACAGTACCACTTGCACTAACATTTCTGGTTTCTGTTTGTGGTAATTACTCATTTGCTTCTCTTGGGTAAATGCCTAGGAATGAAATTGATTGCCATTTTTCTCCAAGTGGCTGTTTTCTTCAGTCCCAAGCATGTGTTTGAAATCATTGTTCCTGCCTATAGGGTTTGGTTCAAATTTCTTTTAAACCAGTTGTCTTAGTTTGGTTTTTATTGCTGTGAAGAGACACCATGATCAAAGCAACTCTTATAAGGGACATTTCGTTGGGGCTGGCTTATAGGTTCAGAGGTTGAGTCCCATTTCTTCATGGCAGGAAGCATGGCAGCGTCTGGGCAGACATGATGCTGGAGGAGCCGAGAGCCCCACATCTTGATGCACAGGCAGGAAGAGGGACTGGCTTCTCTGCACTGGGTGGAGCTTGAGCACTGGGAGAGGCCCTCAGAGCTCACCTCACAGTGACACACTTCCTCCAGTAAGGCCACACCTCCCAGTAGTACCACTCCCTGGGCCAAGCACATTTAAACCACCACACCAGTTATGCTGATTTCTTCCTTTTTCTGAGCTGAGAAAATGTTTGAGCCTTCCTTGCAGAAGATTCTTCGACTTCATAGGGAACCGTGGATTGATACATAGTTTCTGCGCTCCTTTTGCTCTTGATCCTTTATATGTAAAGTATGTTTTCTCTATGGTTGCTTTCAAGCCTCTGCCTTTGGTTTCAGCCATTTGGCTGAGTTACCCACCTGGACTGCTGTGGTTTGATGCCTCCCTTGTTCTGTAGTGGGCATCCTTCATTGTCTTCAAGGAAGCCTCTGCTATCTCCTCACATCCTCACTTTCTGTTCCTGTCGTTCTGGACCTCCAGATACTGAGCTCACCTCCCTCAGTGTTTGTCCCAGAGCCTTGGCACATTTCCTTCCTTCCCTTCCTTTCACTTCCCTTCCCTTGTTACAGTAACTCCTCTTAATCTGCCTCCGGGCTCACTAACTCTGTCCTTGACCGTGTCTGTCAGCTGATGATCCTGTTTCGAAGGATTCTTCATTTTCAGTATCAAGCCTTTAAAGAAAAATGGCGTTTCTGCTTTGCTCTTGGTTTTAGGTTCTGTCTCTAAAGTTTCCCATCCATTAGGAACCTGGCTTCCTCTTCTCTGTCCTTAACAGACTAAGTCAGAGTCTCAGCCCAATGCTTCTGAATTGTGTGCGTCAAAGATGGGTGCTGTCCACATCTTCTTTCTCTTCCCCTCTTTTTGCTATCGTGTTTGTCTTCTCCTCCTAACTATATGTCATTGATCTTGACTAGAACTGTAAAGGCTGAGATAAGTAATACTTCCGTCATGATGGGGAACTAAGTCAACTTAGACAGAAGCTGTGCTTAGGAGCCTTCCAGTTCTTCTAGTTGGGCTGGTTGAGTGGCTCCAGGGTGAGCGGTGGGGTGTAGCTGCCTGGGGGTCTTCGTGGTGGCATTCTTTATCCTCGGGGCTCTGTTTTGCCATCCCAGTACACAGAGCCATATCATGGTTGTCTCTGTATGCTTGCCTCTCTAGAACAGACCTTTGCTGTTGAACACATTGCTCTTGGCTGTCCTCGGCACTGCACAGTCTTGGGGAGACCTTGCATCCTGCTTCCCCAGCAGAAGGTCCTCACATATAGCATGGGGCTTCTCTGCTGCCTTCCTGCAGCTGCAGTCAGTCTTTTCCTGAGCTCTAGGTGACACATCACTGCTTTTCCCTGGAGGCACAGGCAGCTCTGAGAGCGTTCAGAATTGTGGAAACCAATGCTTACACTGCAGATTTCCCAGAGGCCAGCAGGAGGGTGTTGGTCAGTTTTTTTCAAAGCTGGACTTAGGGTGTTTTTCAAATTTCTTTTATTGAATTTATTCCTATTTTTAAAATTATTTTAGTAATCTTTGTTGATAATTGTTTTACCCTTTAAAAACTTTTTAGACATTAGAGGGTGTAAACCAGTTTCTCATCTTGGAGTAGGAAGCTGCAATTACATCTGAGCATCTCACCATGAAAATGAGCCTAGATACACTGGCTAGTGTGGCCAGACTGTCTCAACCCACCAGCCACCCAAGTAATGACATGGAGACTTTATTAATCATGAAAGCTTTAGGCCTTAGCTGACTACCTCTCAACTAACTTGTATAATTTAAATTAACCCGTTTATATTAATCTGCATTCTGCCACCTGGCCTGTTACCTCTCCTTAAGTCCCAGCACCTATGCCTTTCTCCATGTCTGGCTGGCGAATTCCCTGCTCCTGATTCTTACCCAGAGTTCCTATCTCTGCCCAGAACTCCCACCTGTCCTCTCCTATCTAGCTATTGGCCATTCAACTCTTTACTAAACCAATCAGAAGGTGCCTTAGGTAGGTGAGGAAGAACAGAGACACACCTTCATATAGTCTACAGAAATATTATCCCAACAGGCTAGGACTGAGTGTAAGGAGCAGAGGCAAATGCAGGGAGGAGGGAAAGGTCCAAGCAAAGAAATAGGCGGGGCAAACTCTCTTCCTTAAGCGCTTTTGTGCTTGCCCCACACTAACGAGTCCCGTCAGTGATGAGCTCAAATTCCAGGTCTAGCTGTGCAGATTTTAACAAATCCTCTCTGAATTTTATTTTTTATACAAAATGAAGACGATGGTAATAGGGCTGCCCAAGCTCAACGCCGTCAACAGCATGCATTCTGGTGGTGGTTTTGATTTCCCTCACTGCTGTTTGGTTCTTAGAAGCTTCAAAAGACCAAACCCTAAGTTGATATTGCCCCTACCTCACTGTTCTAAAGGAGATCAGTGTACAGAAGCCAAGAACAGACAAGCCCCTGTACTTTGTGACAGCACACTTTTGTCTTTGCATGTGCAGGAGATCGCCTGAACTATCCTGACCTACTTAGAAAACCAGACAGACGTTGAGCTCCCAATCAGATGTGCACCAGCAAAGCTCTCCTTTGCAAGAACAGGCTCTAAAAGCTCCCAAACTTGAAAGTAAAACTTGCCTGACTCACCAGTCCTAGCATTTCACCTCTCCTGGGTCATGTTTCTTCTTTTGTTTGGAGTCAGGGTCTTGCTTGTGTAGCACACACTGGCCTGGAACTGACTGTGTGGCCCAAACTCTGTGATTTTCCTGCCTCTGCTTCCTGAGTGCTGGGAACACAAGTGTGAGCCTATACCCAGCGAAAGGAGCAACATATCAGTTAAGATGTAATTCTTCAGTCACCCCTGATGGTACCTTAGATCAATGTCTAAATGGTTCGAACTGATCAAATACTTCATTCATTTTAAATGAAGAACCAACAGAATTTGCTCATGAATTGTATATGGCCCGTGAGAAAGTCAGTCAAGGTGATAGCAGGGTTTCTAACCCAAGAAACAAAATGGAGAGCTGGCTGTTCATAGTGTTCCATAATGGTGACTAGTGAGGAGGACATGCACCTCTTGGTAGGTGTACACTTACTCGTGTGGTGTCTCCAGCACCATTATAGACACGCCCCGTCTCTCGACAGGTGGTTTATTCTTACTGAGAGCATTCCAAACCTTGTCGAACTTACTTAAGAACACTGATCATTCCGCAATTTCTTACATGTAATCATGTCACTGCTAATATGTGCAGTTGCACATGCATATATATATATATCTTTTGTTCCATAAGGACCTTCATATGGTGCTATATAGAGGCAATGGTAGGTCTTTTATCTAATTTCTGTTGGCAGGAGCATGTTTATACTGTTTCATCATTAAATATGATGATTGCTATCAATTATCTTGAAAGTGTTCTTTATCAAGTTAATAAACAGGTTATCTGTGGGTCTTAGTTTGCTCAGTTTTTATGATTAAAAATATTAAGAGGCCCTGAAAGACTGCATTTTCATATGTAACCTGAGAATTCTCAGCCCTGTTAGACTCCAAGCCCAACCCCATTGTAAATTATCTGAAAAATCAAAGTAAAATCCACAGATGTATAATCCAATTACACTTATATGTCTTTAAAATATGAAAAAGAAGGAAGTAATTAATAATAAAATAATGATTCATTCTGGCATGCTCCTGATACTGTCTCTCTCATGTGCGAGGCTGATTTTGTTGAGATTCGCTCCCTTCTATGGTGGTTTTGGAGGGTAATGGCACAGGTTTGCCATGCTGGGGAGGGAAGCGAGTACTGTGTTCTGCTTAGCGTCCCGAGCTTGGACTCATTCCGTTGGTCATCTTTGAGGATGGACAGTCATAGCCTCACTTGGCAGGTGAGGAAACTGGCCAGAAATTCAGACCCTGAACTATTTGACTCCTCCATCAAGAAATGATGCATTGAGTCCTCTTGTCTCAAAGGCCTTCACCACATCAGGTGCTCAATTTAATTCCATTGAGAGAGAATTAGGAGAGCTTAGTAGTGGGCTTCAAGCTGTAATTGTCTACAGTTTTATTAGTCTAAACACGCTATGGGATAAATACAGGCTTTGGAGTACTGTTGAGTGGGAAACATTCCAGACATTGTAAAAGTGACTATGACCCATCCGTGCCTTTGTTTACTTACTGAAGCTTTTCTGTTACTCTGTTGTCCATTTCCTTGATTAATAATACCACTATCTAATCAGGAACTTGGACTCATCCTCATGGTTTGATATGATCCTCGGAGGTTGTTTCTGTTTTACTGGCATGTGCAGGGTCCTAGACAGCATCTTTAGATTTGTAATGGCTTAGACACAAGTAAGCAGTTGTACTCGGAGTGCATTGTGGATGTCATGTGTTGTAGTACAGTAGTAGTCAGTGCTTATTATCGAATTAACAAACGTGTGAGGGAGACTGTCCTACGCATTACCCTCAGTGCCGTCTGCTCCCGGCTGTTGAGCTTGTAGATCTGTTATGCTTGCCTGGTACAGCAAGTATAAAAGTGACCCAGACTCATGAAGTAATGCCCATGGCTGGCATGTGAGTGCCGCTGCCGGTAAGCAGTTTTCATGTGAATGTCATTATATCTGAAATAATGGAATATTTTATTAGCTTAGATGGCATAGTCATCTTAGCAATTTTAGAGAGTAGCCTTAGAATAACTGATGAAGCGATGTGTGTTAAAAATTAATTGTGCAGGCCTTTTGATCTCCTTTTACAGTGGTAAAGCAGAGACTGAGTCCCCAGAACGTGGACAACAGAATCCCCTTTAGTACCACTTACATCTGCAGGCATGGCTGTGTGAAGCAAGCACACAGAGACAGAGCAGAGAGGGTCCGCACACCACGACTAAGGCTGTGCTGTCTCAGCCTGGCATGGGCCCAGAGTTCAGTCCTTCTTTGCTAGCTGGTTGACCTGGTGTGCTGCCTTCCCTGTGCTTGGCTACTCATCTGGAATTGGACTTGCTAACAGTACCTATCTCACGGCCTTTCCAAAATCTGGAGTGGGTTTTGGAAAGCACTTGGAGTTATAGCATCCTTGATAACTTGAGAACCATCATTGTAGGTTGTTACTAAATAAAAAGACATTTAAAACTTATTGCTAATTAGGGAAGAATACCCTTCTCATTATAAAATACTTAAAGAAATTATAAAATAATTCTATAAGATAATGTCTTACCAGACTACTTATGTTAAAATGTCTCAGTTATTTGAGTACCTCCTAATTAAATTAAATGTGTTAACAGAACAAATCTGAGAAGTAGAGCTTTTTCCCCCTTATAATAAGTGTGACATCATTCAGTGTCTAAAAGTAGAATGGTTAAATTAATGGTGGTAAAAAGCATATTATAATACACTGTCCTCTTGGTCTGCCATACTCCTTAAAGGGCTTTAAAAGCAGGCCTGAGAGGTGACTCACTTGCTAAAGGGCTTGCCGTGCAGCATGAGGATCTGAGTTCAGTCTTGAGCACCCACATAAAAAGCCCAGCCTCAGAGGCTGTACCTACAGCCCCAGCCCTGGGAGACAGACAGAGAATCTTTGGGCTTTCCAGTAGTCAGCCAGTGTAGCCAAGTCAGTGAGCTCCAGGTACACTGAGAGCCTGTCTGGTAAGTACATGAAGCAGAGCCTGATTGAAGAAGACACAACACTGACCTCCAGCCTCCACACACACATGTGCGCACTCCTACAGACACAGTCCCATAAATATTATAGGCTACTAGACAAATGCATTTTTAAATAACTGTTCTACTTTGTGTCTGAGTATCAAATCCCATGCTTTTGGTAATAAAAAGACACATTCCTTTAGCATCTTTTTATTGTTATTTTGTTTTAACACGGTATCTCTACTTTGTAACCCAGGCTGGACTGGAACTTGCTATTTAGTCTAACAGGCTTCCGACTTGGACTTTTCCTGCCTCTGCCTCTGCCTCTGAGCGTGCAGGTGTGGCCCACCACACTCCTTTTTTTTTCTTTATTTATTTTATTTTATTTTTTTAATTTACATTCCAAATCATTTCCCCTTTCCCGTTTCCTCCCTCCCCAAAAGTCCCATAAGCCCCCTTCCCTCCCTCTTTTCTCCATTCAACCCCCTCTCGTTACTCTGTCCTGGCGTTCCCCTACATCCAGTCTTTCCAGGACCGGGTCTCTCCTTCCATCTTCTTAGAAATCTATTGATATGCGGATTGTGTCTAGGGTATTCCGAGATTCTGGGTCAATATCCCCTTATCAGTGACTGCATACCATGTGTGTTCTTTTGTGATTGGGTTACCTCACTAAGGATGATATTTTCAAGATCTGACCATTTGCCTAGGAATTTCGTGAATTCATTGTTTTTAATTGCAGAGTAGTATTCCATTGTGTAGATATACCACATCTTCTGAATCCATTCCTCCGTTGAGGGACATCTGGGTTCTTTCCAGCTTCTGGCTATTATAAATAAGGCTGCTATGAACATAGTGGAGCATGTGTCCTTATTGCATGCAGGTAAAGTCTCTGGGTATATGCCCAGGAGTGGTATAGCCGGATCCTCCGGGAGTGTCATGCCCAGTTTTCTGAGGAACCGCCAGACTGCTTTCCAGAGTGGTTGTACCAGCTTGCAATTCCACCAGCAGTGGAGGAGTGTTCCTCTTTCTCCACATCCTCGCCAACAACTGCTGTCTCCTGTGTTTTTGATCTTAGCCATCCTGACTGGTGTGAAATGGAATCTCAGTGTTGTTTTGATTTGCATTTCCCTAATGACTAAGGATGATGAACATCTCTTTAGGTGCTTCTCAGCCATTAGATATTCTCCAGGTGAGAACTCTTTGTTTAGCTCTGTACCCCATTTTTTAATAGGGTTACTTGCCTCTCTGGAGTTTAACTTCCTGAGTTCTTTGTATATATTAGATATTAGCCCTCTGTCGGATGTAAGGTTGGTAAAGATCATTTCCCAGTTAGTTGGTTGCCGCTTTGTCTTTTTGACAGTGTCTTTTGCATTGCAAAAACTTTGTAATTTAATGAGGTCCCATTTGTCTATTCTTGATCTTAGAGCATAAGCTATTGGAGTTCTGTTCAGGAAATTCTCCCCTGTGCCCATATGTTCAAGGTTCTTCCCTAGTTTCCCTTCTATTAGTTTCAGTGTGTCTGGTTTTATGTGGAGATCTTTGATCCACTTAGAATTGAGCTTAGTGCAAGGAGATACGAATGGGTCAATTTGCATTCTTCTGCATGTTGACCTCCAGCTGAGCCAGCACCATTTGTTGAAAAGGCTATCTTTTTTCCACTGGATGGTTTTAGCTCCTTTGCCCACCACACTCCTCTGAGAGTGCAGGCGTGGCCCACCACACTCCTCTGAGAGTGCAGGCGTGGCCCACCACACTCCTCTGAGAGTGCAGGCATGGCCCACCACACTCCTCTGAGAGTGCAGGCGTGGCCTACCACACTCCTCTGAAACCTGCCTCTAGCCTCCGGGACTCCAGGGGTGTGCTGCCACACTGTTCTCGAAGGCATTGCTTCTTTCATGGAAATGCCAGAGTTGTCTTAGAGAATATCACCCTGTTTTTTGTGTCACATAAAAAACTTTTTTAATCAGTGTTTAAAAACATTGTTTCCAGAGATGCAGATTGACATACTGCTATTAAGAATGTGCGGATTTGGTTTAAGGAAATGGAAATGCTAATTGATTTAATTTTGTCATTACACATTGTAAACATGTATTGAATTATCACCCTGTACTACATTTAATTAAAAACAATATGTCAACTTTGGGTTCTCACAAAGTTGTTGCAGGTGAGGAGGCAAGTGTCTAGTAATAAACTCTTCCCTGAGGAATCATTTTCAAAAACAGCTGATTTATAAAAATTAGTATCATGCATGGATTTCAATTCCTGAAAAGGATCATATTAGCCATATATATATATATATATATAATACATGCTACTTATTTTCATAAAGGTTCAGAGGTTCAAAGAAATGACATCCTGTGGATAGCCATGGCAGGAACGCATCAGATATGGGCACTCCTCCTGGACTCTGGCACACTGCCAAAGAGAAGGTAAGTAGCTGTGTCCTGGGACAACCGTCTGCCTTGGTCACCATGCTCACAGCACGTCTAAGCCTGTCAGTGTGTGCTCAGCCACATGGCCCAACAGAAGCGTGGAGCAGGCTTCTTGCTCTCATGTGGATTCACTGGGGAGCACTGGTCTGCTCCCCAGGCTAAGGAAGCAGCTGCTGTCAGGAGCTCTGCCCCCCCCTTCTGGCAGAGAGAGAGAGGAGGAGGTGGTGAGTCACTAACTGGCTCTCAAAGCTGCTGCTCAGAAATGACATGCGTCACTTCGACTTGTATTTCATCAGCCTTGGTTAAGCCTGTAGCTGCATCTAATTTCTAAGAGCCTGGGAGGAGCCATTCTTCCAAGTGCCTAGAGAGAGAACCAGAAATGTTAGGTGGAGCTTTAATGCTTCACAACGTGCACATAGTGCATGTGTCGGCAGCCACTCCTTCAGGTGTTTCAGAGTGCTGCCTGGCAGAGTGGCTCCCAGTCCCAGCTCTCCTTACCATGGGAGCACAGGAGAGGGAGTGAGCCCCTTTCACCTCTGTCATCTTCCATCGCTGACTGTTTGTGTCACCTAGGGATTGCTGTGTGAAGAGTTAGGGTAGCAGTGGCACCGGGCATGTGAGGATGGGGAGCAGTACTCCTCCACACAGCATCTCCTGACTCCCCCTCCTCCCTCAGCCTCAGGCAGGGCTGGCTGCACTCCTCCTGCTCCTCTCTTCTCTGTCTGTCTCTTGGTTCGTGCCTGATTACCACTATTTCTTCCTACTAAACGACCTTTTAAAGAAAGGTACTCTGTGTGCTCTGATTGGTCTGTGTCTGGTAGAGAATAGTTCAGTAAAAGCCTGTATGTAGAATAAGCAGATGACTGAGAGTCTGTCCTGTGCCTGCGGAAGGCATCGAGCGAGACCACTGGAGCTACTCACTTGTTTGCCCGTTTGCTTTCTCATACACCCAGGACCACTTGTCCGGGTGGTACCGCCCAAAGTGGGCTGGGCCCTTTCATGTCAATCATCAGTGACCGCAAGTTTGTCCACAGGTCAATCTGATGGAGGCATTCTCTGTTGAAGTTCCCTCTTCTCAGATGACTCCAGTTTGTGTCAAGTTAACAAAAAAACTGACCAGGACACAATCACAGACCATAAAGTTGTTATGTAGTCATAGAAAGTAGGTACAAGCTTACTTCTCTACAAGCTATCACAGTTATCTTTTGTTTGTGTGTTTTTAGTTTTTTATGCAACGTTTCACTGTGTAGCCCTGGCTGTCTTAGAACTCACTCTGTACTCTAGACTAGCCTCAAATTCAAACCCACCTGCCTCTACCTCCTGAGTGCTGGGATTAAAGGTGTGCATTGTTAATTCCCCGGCCCATTACACTTATCTTTATTTGTAGCAAGTCCAAGATCTCAGGTGTCCAGGCACAGGTGTGGAGCACAGTTGCGTAGTGGTTTACGACCATCATGCATCTGAACCAGTGGTTCTCAACCAGTGGGTTGTGATCCCTTCGAGACCAAATGACCCTTCATAGGAGTCACCTAAGCCCATCAGAAAACACAGATATTTACATTATGATTTACCTTAGCAATAAATTATAAAGTAACAACAAAAATAAGTGTATGGCTGGGAGTCTCCACAACATGAAGAATTGTATTAAAGAGTCACAGCATCAGGGAGGTTGAGAAGCTTTGATCTAAAATGTTGGTTAAATATACTTGTACTGTGTTGGTCAATAGGGATGAAATTAGATGATCTCTGTGTTAAAAATAAAGTGAAGACATGCCCATCCTCAGAAGAATCAGACGGTAAACAGTGAAAATGGTGCTGGCTCAGCTGGAGGTCAACATGCAGAAGAATGCAAATTGACCCATCCTTATCTCCTTGCACTAAGCTCAATTCTAAGTGGATCAAAGATCTCCACATAAAACCAGACACACTGAAACTAATAGAAGGGAAACTAGGGAAGAACCTTGAACATATGGGCACAGGGGAGAATTTCCTGAACAGAACTCCAATAGCTTATACTCTAAGATCAAGAATAGACAAATGGGACCTCATTAAATTACAAAGTTTTTGCAAGGCAAAAGACACCGTCAAAAAGACAAAGCGGCAACCAACTAACTGGGAAATGATCTTTACCAACCTTACATCCGACAGAGGGCTAATATCCAAGATATACAAAGAACTCAAGAAGTTAAACTCCAGAGAGGCAAGTAACCCTATTAAAAAATGGGGTACAGAGCTCCACAAAGAGTTCTCACCTGAAGAATATCTAATGGCTGAGAAGCACCTAAAGAGATGTTCATCATCCTTAGTCATTAGGGAAATGCAAATCAAAACAACCCTGAGATTCCATCTCACACCAGTCAGGATGGCTAAGATCAAAAACACAGGAGACAGCAGTTGTTGGCGAGGATGTGGAGAAAGAGGAACACTCCTCCACTGCTGGTGGAATTGCAGGCTGGTACAACCACTCTGGAAAGCAGTCTGGCGGCTCCTCAGAAAACTGGGCATGACACTTCCGGAGGATCCGGCTATACCACTCCTGGGCATATACCCAGAGACTTTACCTGCATGCAATAAGGACACATGCTCCACTATATTCATAGCAGCCTTATTTATAATAGCCAGAAGCTGGAAAGAACCCAGATGTCCCTCAACGGAGGAATGGATTCAGAAGATGTGGTATATTTACACAATGGAATACTACTCTGCAATTAAAAACAATGAATTCACGAAATTCCTAGGCAAATGGTCAGAACTTGAAAATATCATCCTTAGTGAGGTAACCCAATCACAAAAGATCACACATGGTATGAAGTCACTGATAAGGGGATATTGACCCAGAATCTCAGAATACCCTAGACACAATCAGCATATCAATAGATTTCTAAAAAGATGGAAGGAGAGACCCCTGGTCCTGGAAAGACTGGATGTAGGGGAACGCCAGGACAGAGTAATGAGAGGGGGTTGAACGGAGAAAAGAGGGAGGGAAGGGGGCTTATGGGACTTTCGGGGAGGGAGGAAACGGGAAAGGGGAAGTGATTTGGAATGTAAATTAAAAAAATAAAATTAAATTAAATTAAAAAAAAAAAAAAATGGATTTGTATAATTGATCCTTTAATGCAGTCATTATGTCTTAAAATGTTCATGCTGAGAGACCTGGCTTCCTTCAATCTGTTCTCTGTTTTATAGAAGACACAGACATTTTAAACAACCAAAACTAGATAATCTCTTTATTAATAGTTCTCTTCTAGAACCTGTTATTGTTTGGAACTAAGAAGTTAAAATGAGAATAAAATCATCTCATTATTATCTCATAATCTGATCATTGTTGTTATAATGTCAGAGGTTTCTTACCTGGTATTAGAAAGTGATGTCAGTAGTTAGTATACTAAAGAGAAGAGAGGGCATCCTACGTCGTAGCTCACCAGGAGACTGCCCGGACAGCACAGCAGTGGACAGGCAGGCAGTCAGTCCACCACTGGGTCTGTGGGTCTGTTTAGTGCTGTCGCTGTCAAAAGAGTAGGTTATTTACCCTCCTTTAGTAACTTGTGAACCCACCTATGAACTTGTCTTTCAGTGACCTCAAAAAAGGAACCTGCCTTCGTTTTGCTGGAAGTGGAAATGAAGAGAACCGAAACAACGCATATCCTCACAAGGCGGGCTTTGCCCAGCCCTCAGGCCTCGCTCTCGCCCCAGAAGAGCCCTGGAGCTGCCTCTTTGTGGCTGACAGCGAGAGTAGCACCGTGAGGACCGTCTCGCTGAGAGACGGAGCCGTGAAGCACCTCGTAGGCGGAGAGCGAGACCCCATGGTAAAGAAACTGCTGTGTGCCTCGCACACATCCCTGAGTGAGCCGTCCATGGAGTTTAGGGGGTTCCTTCCTGGCCTGTTGATGATAACATGTAGTCAAAGCAGAGAGAGCGTGGCTATAAAGAAACACACGTAAAGCCCCCCTTTGAGACAGACAACCCACCTGACTACAATACGTGTTCAGGGGAAGGGGAAGAGAGCGATTGCCTGGGTTTGTGGCAGTGACTTGGGAGGAGCTCTGCACTAACAGATGTGAGCCTGCTGTGAGCGAGACAGCACAGAGCAGGTAGGGTGCAGACCGTGCCTACTGTGCCCTCCAGTCTCCGTCGGGTGCCAGCACTGCCACGGAAAGTCGGAGCTTCCCCAGATTAGAAACACCAGGAGCTTAGTTTTCTTGCTACCTCCTCACAAAGCACTGAAAAATTTAATAACTGCTGTTTCTTTCTCTTTAAAAAAAAATAAAAGAATTTATTTGCTTTTGGTGATGTTGACGGAGTAGGCATCAGTGCGAGGCTTCAGCACCCGCTCGGGGTTGCGTGGGACGAGAAGAGGCATCTACTCTATGTAGCAGACTCCTATAATCACAAGGTGAGTCTTGGCTGAAGACGCACTGCCTTGCTTCTGACCCCCGTGCCTCCGACCAGTGCCACTATAAAAGCAGAAAGCAGCTATACCTCAGCGCTACAGCCTCGATGCTGCACAGGGGCTTCTGGGCTGTTCTTGCCATAGCCTTACGATATCTGAACTGAGGGAAAGGCTAAGCTAATTCCAGGGGCTCTGACCGAAATGTATGAATTGTGATCCATCAAAGGTGCTCAAGTAACAGAGGCAGGAAGTAAGGAGACATGTTGGGGGAACGTGAACCAGCTGTTGGAGTTCATTCTGTTGCTGTAATAAAACTAAAAGCAGCTTTGGGGGGGGGCGGGGTTACTTGGCTCATACTTCCGGTGTAAGTGCTTCATTGAGGGAAGTCAGGGCAGAAACTTGAAGGCCGGCCTGCTTGCTGGCTTGTCATAACCTAGGACTAGCTTTCTTATGTCACCAGGACCATCCGCTACCCATTGGTGCTACCCACAGTGGGGCAAGCCTCCCCAGGTTATCTAACAGGAAACCCCTCACAGACATGCCCACTGGCAGTCTGGCCTGGGCAGTCCTCTCTTTTCTCTAACTCCAGATTGTGTCAGGCTGAGAGCTGAGGGCTAGCTGGACTAGCAGATGAAGAGCTTGAGCTGTGGGAGTTGAGGTGACAAGGAGCAAATACGTCCATTTCAGTGCCATGTCTGTCTGTCTGTCTGTCTGCTTCCGTTCTTACTGGACAGTTCTGTGCACTGTGATGAGCGACCATAAGCTTAGTGTGCTTGAGACATAACCAGCAGGCCTTACCGTAACAAGAGAAGCCATCCTTAGACAGTGTGCTCCGGAAGTCAGCCTGACTCTGGAAGTGTGTTCCACAAGGGGAAAACACAAAACTGGAATTGACAACAAACCACAGATTTTATAATTTCACAGACTTTATAATCTGAATGAAATTTCTGCTGAAATCTCTCTTCTTCAATGATGTAAATGAATTGAATACTGGGATTTTTAGGGAAATCTGGACCTAGCTACTGTTCTGAGACTTACTGACTATACTAATGGCAGTTGGGAGTCCTCTGGTTTCCCTGGCACTGCTGTAAACAGGAATGACCACAGGGGAAACATTTCTTCTTTTTTTTTAGATTAAAGTTGTGGATCCAAAAACAAAAGGCTGCACAGTGTTGGCGGGGACTGGAGAGGCCAGTGACACCAGCTCCAGCTTTGCGGGGTCAGCCTTCAACGAGCCCGGAGGCCTGTGCGTCGGTGAGAGCGGCCGGCTGTTATATGTAGCAGACACTAACAACCACCAGATTAAAGTGATGGACTTAGAAGCAAGAACAGTGTCTGTGGTAAGTCATCATGAAACACAGCTTAGAGGACATGGGTTTGAGAGCGGCACTGAGCCTTGACGCCGTCTTGTTTGTCTCTCTGGCATGTGCTCGGCACTCGGAGAAAGGGAGTCGGACGTGGTGCCCCGTTGTGTTCTGGGATAACTAGACAGAAGGCTCGCTTGGAGGATCTCCTGCTACTCTTAAAATATAAGTTCCATCTGTTTTGAGCATTTGAGGAAAATTCTGGAATTTGGAGAGAATTGGATGAACCTTTAATAAAAACTGAGACCTCGGGTCTGTTTTAAATGTGTAGAAGTCATGATACACACTGTGTCTGTGTGCCGTGTAGACTGGTTGTTTTACTCGGTGATCCTTAGATGGTTGTCTACTGTCTGTTTACTGTGGTTAATCCAGTACCAACTTGTCTTCAAAAGTCCCAGCTCCCCAAACTCTGAAAATAAGATGGACTGCAGAAAACTTGGCCAAGTTCAAAACCATTTTCAAAGAGAAAGTCTGTTGCCCACTGCCTTTTAATATATCTATCGGGGGGCGGGGGGGGGGAGCTGGTTTCTTTTCTAAGTAGTGTTTGCAAGGTAATTATTTTAAAATAAAATCCACAGAATAGCATCAAAAAATATCATCTATTGCGTAGATTTCTCTTGGCAGTGAAAGTTATAACCCTGTATCCTAACCACTGTCCTTAAATTCAAAGAGTTGCCTTAATTTCCTGCTGTTTACAAACCATGGGACAGTTAGTTTAGTTCTGAGTCCTCAGGTGTCTGACTGCTGAGGCAGGCTGTTTGTCTGTACTTGGGGAAACAGTCTTTAGACTAAATGGCAGCTGATTTCACTGATAGAGAACTTCATTTTTCTGTCCAGATCTAAGGCCAAGCTCCCTTGCTTTTGGTCCTAAAAGTGCTTCTGCTTTAATAACTTATCCTCTGGTCTTCTAGCTCCCAATCTTCAAGTCTGACAGCGCTGTGGTAGACGGCTCCTTCCCTAGAGAGAAACAGAAGACAGTGCCCAAAGTGCCGAAGTCTGCCGCACACGTCAGCCTCCCCCCTGTGACGGTGCGCCCCGGCCAGGCCCTGCAGCTCCGGCTCAAGCTCCAGCTTCCGTCAGGAACAAAGCTGACTGAAGGAGCACCCAGCTGCTGGTTCCTAAAAGCCGACGGTACGAGCACAGCGCGACGGACAGAATCAGACAGTGCTGGGTTCAGACTGATGGTTTCTGTTCACTGTGTTTTACTGTGTGTTTGGGCAAGATTTGAGGGAAATGGTGTGAAACGAGTGAATCTGATCCACTGCTCCCTCTTCCCTTACGTTCCGGGGTGTGGCCTGTGAGAGCCCCCAGCAGCTCTGAGCAGCATGGCTCTGGGTGCAGCTTGCCTGCGTTTGCACCTCTGAAAGTTAAAGCCTCATCTGTGATCGTAGCACTCAGGAGACTGAGCTAGAAGAACCACAAGTTTGAGGCTAGCCTGAGCTACATAGTGATTTCTAGGCCATCTGTGTTACAGAGTAAAAGCCTGCCAAAAAAAAAAAAACCCAAAAAGTAAACAAATAAAAAAGTAAAGGTCTGATGAGGAGAAATAGTGGAGCTTCCTTATTTGATATCTTCTCCTGTCCCTCTTCCTTCCGGCCCCTGTGTGTACAAATCCCCCTCTCATTGTGGACTGTAAGGACCCGTGTTCGGTTGATGCTGTCACTGCTCTTCGCCATGAGAACTGCGGCCCCGCAGGGAAGGAAGCAAGTCTGAAATGCAGCGCTGGGGTCCAGAACTCTCCAAGCAGGACTTGGTGTCTCAGAAGAGCTTCCTCTGTCCTGCCTCCCCTGCTCGTTCCCACGCTGTCACTCACTCGTCCATTTCCTCAGTCCCTTCTCTCCCACACCCTCTCACACACTTTTTTTTTTTTTGGTACCTTACCCCAACCCTGGCCTCAGGCCTACTACCTTCATACATTCTCAGGACAGAAGCTGCTGGTCTGCAATGTCAGGGTGCTGTCCGGACCAGGGGACCCTGCCCGTGACTGGTAGTTACAGTTTGAACTGGCTCCAGAGACACTCCCTGAGCCTGTGCAAACCCCTTTCTGGGCTCCAGGAGGACCTATACATATGAAAGCAGCTCCTTAGTTGAAGACCACATATTTAATTTCTCTCTGTGTATTTACAGACCAGTATAATGTTATTGGTTTTTTTTTTAAATAAGATATTGGCAACCTTTCTAACGCTGCGTTCTTAACATCCACACTGAGTGCTGAGTCACTGCCTTGCAGAGTGCAGAGCCGTTCAGTGAAGGTCAGATGCTCAGTGTCTGTCCAAATGTTGTCTCTGTTTTTACTCTCCAGGGCAAATGAGCCTAGAGGCAGGAGTCACAGTAAGTTAAAGATTCTAAAACCATTGCAGAGCCCATGTCTACACTTAGGGATAGAACACCTCGCTTTGGGGCTAGTTTTTTTAGAAACAAAGTGGTTAGAGTTTGTGACTATTTTAAAGAACCACTTCATAAGTCATACATGTGACGTATAGGACAAACATAAAAGAAATAAAATAGTTGGTGGATAGCAGTTTATTGTCGTTTTGCCTGGATTTAGAAATCACTGCAGAGTCTCGCAGACATTTGTATTCTCTAAAGTTCATTTCGTACCTTTGTGACCATAGCCCTGAAGATCCTTTTCCCTTTGGTGAGAAATGGCCTACTGTCTCACAGGCTTGTGTGTTCACAATAGGCCTTCCTCTGAGCTGGGTGTGTGGCGCTCGGAAGAGCCACAGATGTGGTGCTCAGCTTCCTGTCAGTAGATCTCAGAGGGCAGGAGCCGCACTGATGACACGCAGAGGTCGGCCTGGGATGCTCTGTCCCCGCAGATCACTGAGTCAGAGCAGAGCGTGCACTCACAGGCTTGCCCCACATGCTTGCTGGTGCAGAGGCTCTTTCCTGAGGACTTTCTAGTTCCTACTTGTATTTTTTTCAAATATATGTGTGTATATTATGCATGTGAGTGTGTCTACATGTGTGAGCACACATGTATATATACATGGGCATGCACATGTTAGAGCATGCATGTGGTCAATGTCCTGTGTCTTCTTTGATCTCTAAATATGGAGAAATGATGCCTCAGTAGCCCTGAGCCCACTGCTCCAAATATGACAGTTGTGGGGATGTCCTGTCCCAACCCCCCTGCTCCAGGATGACAGATGGGTGCCACATAGACCCAGCACTTACGTGAGTTCTAGGGATCTGAATTGTGTCACTCACACTTGCGTGGCAAGCAGTTTGCCCATCGCCGTGCCCCAGCCTCTTGTATATTTTATAGTCTTAATAATACTCTCTCCTGTGTTCTAGGCAATGAATGGCTTCTCCAAGAACAGATCCCATCTGGAGACATAGAGAATATTTCCAATCAACCGGCAATTTCCCTACAGATTCCTACCGATTGCTCGTCACCGGAAGCTGTGGTGTCTGTCATCGTGTTTCTTTACTACTGCAGTGCAGACAGCAGTGCATGTATGATGAAGGGCGTCGTGTTCACGCAGCCTTTGCAGATAAGCAGCACCCAGCCAGCTTGCGCAGCTCCTGTAGAGCTCACATACGCATTCTAGGAAGCCGGCCAACAGCCCACGCCACAGGCCCATCCATCCTGCCATCCGTCGTTTAGGGAAAAAGCATTATAGAAGCCCATTGCTCAGTTGTAACAACTGATACCAAAATAAAGCTGTGCTCCTTATTAATATTTTAATTCTAAACAAATTTCTTCATTTTAACCGTGTGCTAGCCAAGTCATTGACCATCGTTTAACTACAGCACTGTAAACTTTGCTGTTATTTGACACATGCTGCTGTATCAGAGAATATTATATTTGTAGTCAAAACTAATCATGCCAGATATTTTAAATAATACCTTCTGCCTTTATCAGTAGCAGTTATTCATTTCATGTGTAAATTTCCAATACCTTGAGGCGGGCCTAGGCTGTGTACCTTTGTGGCAGGACATCTGCCATTTAGTGTCTAAGGTCTGCTTAAAGCCGGAACAAAGGCATTCATTCCGTAGAAACTTAGCACATGAGTAACTACTTATCTCCTGTGATTTTTCTCACTTGGGGTATTTTTAAAAGAGAGTTTTAATCTATTTTATTATAAATTATTTGTTTTAACATTCCACTATTAATGCCTTATAACTTCATATAAAAAAGAAAAAAATATAGAATTTCTAGGGGCATCCAGACCTACCTTTAACTATTTTTTAATGAGCATATTACTAGCAGGCAATGCCTAGATCCCCAGAGACATGCTGACTTTTGGGGGGTGCGGGTGGAGCGATGCTATGTTGCTGTGTATGATAGTTTATTTTAACGGTTGAGCTGGATGTAAATGAGCATTATGTTATTTTGGAAACTTCCATTTCAGTTTTAAGAGTTAAGTAACAGAATTGTTGGGTTATAGATTTTTGTTACTGTTTTGGTTCCCACATTTAGAATTTAAATTATGATCATTCTGATATTTTGAAAAATCACATGTAAACCTTCAATTTGCTATTTTCAGGGTAAAATATTTTAATGTAATTGACGGGTATAGTTATACTAATATACTTCCATTTAAAATATTAGGGCTGAAACACGCAGTGATTTACTGACAGTCTTTTGGTACTTATTTTCTTTAACCCCATAAGAAACAGCACTGGACCCTACCTGGAGAGGTTTGGTTTTTATTGTTACTTTAATTATCATAGATTATCATCATCACTGTTTAAGAGCTTTGCTTTTCTAAAACTGAGTCGACATATGTTTTACTAAGATTATAAGACTTCAGAAGCATTATTTGAGTCCCACCTATAAATTTAATAAGTATGTCAGCGCTGCTGCCCTTCCTACCCAGAAGTACTAGATTTGAAGTGTAATAATTTAAGCATAGTCTACCTATTTATTGATTGATTTTTGAAGTAGTTTTTGATAGGTAACATTTGCTTGTTTATTGTTCAGTTAGCTAAAAAAAAAATCGGAAGTAAAAACTTCATAACTTCTATTAGTAACTTGCAAAAGCTATTTCTCATCAGAAGCAGTGCGACCGTAAGAGGGATCTTGTTTAGAGTTGGACGTGGTCACCTCGGACACCTTTGCTTCCAGACCAACCAGAGCAACGGTTCTGCTGCTGGTTCGTAGCTGGCGTCTGTGGTGCGGGCGCCTCAGAGGACTTCAGCCCCGCTTGGTGTGCTGGGCGCCTCACTTCCTGTTTGAGGACATAAACAGTCTCACTCTCTAAAACAGGGTATATACAGTTAACTTGTGTGGAAATTATTTTTCACTCCGAAAATACGAGCATGAATTCTGTAGTTTCATGTACCTTAAAAATCCCAAAATAATCTTTAGAATCCCTTGATTTTCCCTTTGCCTGGGTAGGATCTTACTTGAGTCTTCAGTGACTGAGAGGATCTGGAGGATGCACAGCGGCCGCCCACTCCCGCCCCGCCTCTCTGCACTGCCGCTCGCATTAGAATGTTAGTGGTGATGGACGTAGAAAATCCTCAGTGAGCAGAGTACATGGTTCCCTAGAGCCAGGAGTGACACAGCCATCTGACAGGAGGAAACGTTAGTTTTAATGTTTCTGGAGCTGCAACGCCTTCCATTTTCTCTGAGAGCTTTGTAGTTGTTCTGTGACCTGTCTGCCTTGGGCTCATACCACTAAGATAAGTTATTTGGGCCTATGTTTTGCAGTGTGAGAAATCTGGGGACGTAATGGAAATTCGTAACTGTACTTTCTCCACATATGCAGAACGGACCGTTTTTATCTACCCATTGAAAAGTTTTCAGCTCAGCCTTCACCCTTGGCATGGTGCTGTTTAAGACCAGTCACCACAGATCAGAGTTGCTAACTCATTTGGAAGATGTTTCTTCGGCATGTGCAGAGGCCCTGGGTTAAATCCTCAGGGGAAAAATGAAATCATGAAAAGCTACTTTTGTAGTGAGCAGTGACATAAAGCCAGTTGCAGGGACCGTGTCACTGAAGCCGAAGGAGCAAGCGCGTGCTTCTCACTGAAGTTCTGCCTCTGTCTCTAATCCTCTCAAAGATACCAAAATCATCCGAATTGTAAGTACTAACTAACAGCTTTCCTAAAGCCACTTCCGTTACCAAAGATGGGGTTTCATTTACCCTTTCATTTACCCATTTTACTTCCTTTGAAGTTGGAGTTGGTGAGGACAGGGATAATGCCGGTGTTTTATTGTTTAGCACGGTACGGTGGCAGGAGGAGGGACTCTAGCTGAGTCTCGCCCTGTAGAGCAGAGCTGCTGGACCAAGCCCGGGCTTGCTGTCAGGCTTCAGTGAGACGCCCACATAGCATCGAGCACGGAGTAATTTATGAACTGCTACTTATCAGTTTAGTTACTAATAATGACAATAATTTATGGCCACAGACACGGACTTGACATTTTTTTTACAACTCCAGTTTCTAAAGCAAAATATTTCTCCACCATTTGACATGTTAGTAGTCCCAGTAGAATCTGGGCTCAAGAAAAAGAACACTTAATGGTAGAATGTATTACCATTTCATAAACACTATTGTTTATAAAGAAGCACCTCTCTGCTGTATTGAAGTATTTAAAAGGACCTTCTGGAACTTTAATGAATAAGTTGTTTTAATAGAGGATCCAGACATAGCTGGAGACATACCACACTCTCAACAACTTGTATAAGAATCTTAAAATTAAAACCTGTGTACCCTGGGAAGATGCTCTTCACCCTGGGGCAGTGCTCTCACCCTGGGGTGGTGCTCTCTCTCACCCTGGGGTGGTGCTCCCTGCAATCTTCAAAGTACCTGAGAATAATATTACAGACTAGTAGGTGTGTATGTAGTAGGTGTGTAGTTCCAGAAAGGATGCTGCTGCAGCATGCTGGTAGCCTGTCTGGAGGTCAGGAAGCTCCTGGGATAGTGTCCAGGGCCTAGAACAGGACCTAGCACGCAGGGGTGCTGGGCATCCCCGCTAACTGAAGTGTGGCTCGCTACAAAGTGAAAAGTGGGAACCTACCCTAGCCCCTCAGACACGACGCACAGATGCTTCCATTCATTGAGCGCCTGCCGCCCGATGGGACTTTCCCAAGTGCTCTGTGTGTGCTGGCCACATGCAACCCTCACGGCAGCCTTAGCATGGAGGATGGTCCTTCCTCCTCGAAGCCAGGGCCTGAGTAGTTACCTCAGCACTCACGAGGAAGTGGCAGAGCCTGGACAGTTGTCTGCCCCACTGCCTGCTCTGTCGTCTCTCAGACTTGCAGGTTCACATAGTTCACACCTTTATGTAGTAACTTATCAATCCAGAGGAGTCCAGGAGCCCTGGGAATGATTGTTTGAAATTCATTTAAATTCATTACAGCCATTTAACTTACATGACTTCTCATAGATTCTTATCATCTGGGCCTTGGAATGGTATAGATAATCATTGGTTCCCAGAGGATTTTCTGTGCCCTTAATTTCAGTAACTATTTACAGTTTTTCTTGGCAGGATCCCAAGTATAGACATCCCAGTTAGCTCAACAGGATTGTCCCAGCAGCCCATCGTAATGCACCTGCATGCAGCCCATCCATGCACCTGCATGGCTGGTGCAGGCCTTGAGAAGTCTACCCAAAGTGAGGTGTAGAGGAATAAAGTCCTCTGCCTTCCTGCAGCCTTAGTGGTCTGCTGTGCAGGTGCCCTAGTGACTCAGGAGTTGTTCCTGAAGTCAGTGTTGCAGCGTGAGACAAAATGCGCTCCGTATCCCAGCTGTAGTTCTCAGGAGCACCCCAGTGCAGCGACTGCCCACCTGAAGAAGCGCGGTCGTGAAGCGGGACTGGGGTTTAGTGAGGAGCCCACTGCATGGGTCAGAAATGCTATCAGGTAGAGACAGAGTGACAGCAGCCACATGCCTTGAGGCAGACCTCAGTGCTAATCAAGATTGCTTTTTCCACCCAGGTTTCAAAGCTGATGTGAAGAATTAACACTCACCCGAGTCACTGTTTTACCCTGGTTAACCAAGTTTGTTTTTCTCCAGTTTCTTTGCAATAGGGTAATAGACAGAATGAATGGTCATAAAAGTTCAAGGCTTGGTAATCAGGCCATGTGGCACTCTGTGGCTGATCAACCTTGTCCTGCCTGCGCTGTCTTATGTAGGCTGGCGCCTCAGCTCTTGGGCGGCCCCTCCGAGCACACAGGCTGGGCAGGAGTAGGACACAGCCCCGCCTGCAGACTTCGCTAGGATAGCCCTGGCCACAGCGTGGTGCTTTGGTTTAATCATTGTCAGGGGTGAAAGTTGAAAAGCTAAAACCCCAGATGCTTGTGGAATGTGTGGCTAGGTGTAGTTACTCATTGTCTGGTGTGTCCTTTCCTCTCCTTGCACATCACTCCTGTGTACCTGTGGACACTGCTCTCGGCAGCCTCCTCACCCAAAGGAAAGAACCGCAAGTACTTTCCAGGACACTTCACCTGCGTCCACCTCAGCCGTGGGTTAGAAATGAACACTGAGCCTGCATACTATAGTGTCTGGCCTGGCTCAGAAGTGAGCTCGAGCAGTATTGCTGTTTCAGAGGGAGGTCTGAGGCTGCAAGTATGGTACTTGTAGCGTGCGTAGTTTCAGCTTTCCACATGGAATAAAACAAAGGGGAGGTGAAGATCCACCCTCTGAGATACAGACAGTTTAAAGAGAATTTTTATTATTCTGTGCCTCGTTTCACAAGAAAATATGTTGAGATAAATAAAATCAAACAGTTAGTAAATTATACCAGTGGGGGTGAAAATGCATAAGTTCCTAGCATAGCCATTGGGGTATCTTCTCTTTTAAAGACTGTCTCTAATCTTAGTTCCACCAGAAACATAATTGTTGGCATAGAGTTGGAACGTATTGCCAGTGCCTGCCTGTGATGTCATCATTGCAAGTTACCTGCAAAACTAAGCCAGAGTCCCAACTTGGCCCTGTGACCTCCACCCTCAGAAACAGCTATAGGTCCTATAGAGCCTTTGCTGAGGAGCTGGTGTTCCCAGGGACTCAAATGGGGAACATGTTGCAATAATTATTTTTCTAAAATTCCTAGTAATTTCTCAGTTTTCTACAGCAGAGAACGGGACCCTGTGTGACTTCCGATTGTATAGGCTTCCTCACTGTGCATGGACTGATGGCATAGCTCTAGGTCTCTCTGTAGGAGACACCGTTACTGTCATTACTTCATGCCTTAGGGAATCAAGACCTCCATCTGTCTGTCACTCCTTCAAGGTATGCTTCATGGGTGATCACGTTAGAGACTCTTCCCATCTTGTGCGGGTAAATGATGTCACTTAATTTGTGAGCCTAGAGGTACTCTGCCGTGATGACGTTGTGCCTACACAATGCAGTGAAAATCTAGTATACAAGTTCAGATACTGGTATTTCTAGACATGGCTTAGTCCTGAAAGAATTTCCTTGCTATGCATTTTAAAGTGTTTGTAGATGGATTATTTTTATGCAATGTATTTTACACTTATTTCTAGACCACACTCTTCAGTGGCCGCTTCAAGTGCATTATTGGGTGGATAAGAGTTTGCCGGCTTCACTAACACAAAAGGAATGTGGAGCTGAGGGCCTGGGAGGTGCGAGCGTCTTTCTACTGTACTTGCAAACCTAAAAACTCTTCCAAAGCTTTGTACTTTTTTTCATGAAACAGATTAAATATTTTTCTTTCCAAAGTTGTGTTTCTGTCCTGAATATGCTCTGTGTTTTAAGTATGTCGCTGATTTTACTACTTGGAAACCTGTAAGCTGGGTTTCTCTGGGGCCAGAGAAATGGTGTAGTGGATAAAGCTTGGAGTTTGGGTCTCTGCACCACATAACAACTGAGCTTGTGTGGATGGCTGGAAATTAGGATCCTCTCTTGGAGTTCTTGGTCTCATTAATCCTGGGCTTTAAGAATGGATTCAAGCAGAATCATACGGACAATTTTATTAGAGTCTAAAGAGAAACCTCAGCTGCCTGGAGGAGGAAGAGGAAGGACAGAAGGAAAAAGCCACTGACGCTCGCATGGAAGGCACACACATGGAGGGGAGGAGCTTTAGAGAAAGCAAGGAAGCCCAAGATGTTGAGGGAAGGGTTAAAAGCATCCCTAGAACGGAGAAGAAAAGGAAAAAGTTCCTGGATAATTCAAAACAGTTGCATAGCTGTGGCTCATAAGCTGCTGCAGTAGGGGCAGGGATTCTGGGAAGGAGAGCGTGTAGCATCTCATTAAAGATCTAATGATCCCATCCATCTCTTTAGCATGGCTTAAGGTAAGCCACCTTCCTGGGCCTAGGCGTCAGAGTGATTGAACCAGCCCACCTGGAACATTAGGTCTCTACCAGGTCCAAGAGTCTATTCTCTTTAGGAAAAAATTTTAAAGTATTTATTTGTTTAATTTATTTATTTAATGTGTATGAGTTTACTGTAGCTGTCTTCAGACACCAGAAGAGGGCATAAGACCCAGTTACAGATGGTTGAGAGCCACCATGTGATTGCTAGGAATTGAACTCAGGATCTCTGAAAAAACAGTGTTCTTATCCTCTGAGCCATATCTCCAGTCCCATGATTTTTTCTTCTACTCTTAATATGGAGACCTGCCTGTAATCTCTGAGGAAGAGAGAGGGGATCTGTTGGGCAAGCAACTAGCTAGAGTAGCTGAGTTGGGGTACTCTAGGCTAAGTGAGAGACCCTGCCTCAGTAAATAAAGCGGAGAGCAATTAAGGAAGACACCTGATATCTTAGATTATCTGTTGCTGTCAAGAGACATCCTGACCATAGCAACTCTTCAAAACATTTACCTGGGGCTGGCTTACAGTTTCAGAGCTTTAGTCCATTATCATCATGGCAGGAAGCATGGCAGCGTCCCGGCCAATTTGGTGCTGGAGAAGGAGCTGAGAGTTCTACATCCGGATTTACGGGCAGCAGGAGGAGAGAGACTGAGCCTGGCTTGATATTTGAAACCTCAAATCCCACCCCCAGTGATACACTTTCTTCAACAAGTCTGTACATCCTAATCCTCAAGCAGTGCCACCCCCTGATGACTAAGCATTCAAATATATGAGCCTATGAGGGCCATTGTTACTCAAACCACCCCATCTGACATCCATCTCTGCCCTCTACCCACAGGCACAGATGTGTGTCCCTCCACATACACATGCAGAAAAAGAAGAAACTATGATGTGATTTATTTGAATCTTGGAGAGTATAGAAAAGACAATACTAAATTTAAAAAAAAACTGAAAGTTTGAAGATATATTTGTTCTTATTTTATGTACACAAGTGTGCCTACATGAGCATGGATATTATGCACCCAGTGCCTACAAAAAGCCAGCAGAAGATTCCTGATCCCCTGGAACTGTAGTTCAAGGTGTGTGATGCCATATAGTTGCTACGAGCCAAACCCCTGTCCTGCGGGAAAACAAGTGCTCTTAACCACTGAGCCATTTCTCCAGCCACCGTGAGCACATAGTTAATAATCAAGTCATTCAGTTTTAATTGCAGGTTTGTATACACTGAACTGGGAAAGAGGAATGTAGTCACAAAATGATATTGGGAAACTTGGCTTGTGGGGGAGCTCTACCTAAAAGTTGCATAAGAATTTGACAGGAATTAATGATTTAAAGAAACTCCCCAAAGGGCAGAAGATGAAGAATACTGTTAGGATGGAGAATGGCATTCCTGAAAATTACATAAACCTGGAGCAATGACTGGAAAGATTGGTTCGTATGACCATATACAAACTGCAAGCATCTGTATAATAGAAGTAAATGTGGAGGGAAAACCAAGTACTAGCCACTTTCTGCTACATTGGTAAACAGCTTGACCAAGGCAGCTAGCAGATGGAAGAGTCTGTTTGGGATTATGGTTCCAAGGGAATAAAAGTCTATTGAAGCCAGTCTGTGTGGTAAAAGTCTGTGTGGTGGCCAGAGCTGTGAGCTCACATACTCACTTGCAAACCCAAGGCAGAAAAGCAAACAGGAAGTAAAGTAAGACTATCAGCACTCAAAGTCCTCCGGCAGTGACATACTTGCTCCTCCCAAAAGTTGTACAGTCTGTTCAAATGGTACCACCAGCTGGAGACCAAGTGCTCAAGTGTCCGAGCCTATGGGGGACCTGCTTATTCCAGCCACCACATCAATGAAACGAAAAATCAAAACATGGGAGAGATGTAGAATTAATATTATATAAAACGTGGAACTTATAAATAAAAACATACCAGTTGAAAAGTTACCAGGAGACCATCAGCATGTAACGGCTAGAGATTTTCAGAAATGAAATGATGTCCCCTCTGGAATCAAGATGTGCACATTCACTCGGCTGCTTAGTAACCAATTTATAACAAAAAGGCTCATTACTTTAGCCAGGTACCCAGGTACGGCAACTGTATTTAAACACTGAGTGTCCATTTCCACCCAAATCTGAGGGAAAGTGCTAGGGGTTCTGTCAGTTACACCAAGTATTAGGCAAGTGCATGAGAACCAGGAGCTCCTCAAGCTCTCCAACCCTGTCCTGTCAACAGTGAAGTCTTGACCTGCAATCCTAGGATGTTATCTCATTGTAGTGCAGATCATGGACAAAACTGAGTTCTTTTCTTTTTGAGACAGGTCTCTAGGTCTGACCTAGAACTCAATGATCCTTCTGTTTCAGCTAGAATAGTACAGTAGTTTAATTGTAGAAATTGATTCAGTCCAATGTTTGCGTACATACACAAAATGTGTTAGCACATAGAAAACAAAACAAAACAAAAAAACCCAACAAATATTAATGGCCTAAATATTCATCAGTAGTGAGATATTAAGCATCAGCTCATCCATTCAGAAGAGTTAAACAGGGTTAATCCAATAACTATGGATGTGTGCTTGTACTTAAATCTTCAAACAACATGTTTCAGAATACATATCCCATTTTTACTTTTCAAAATTAAGCATGTATGCACATATGTGCATTCACAAACAGACTTTGCTTTGCAATTATGCAAGACTATAAAATTGTGCAAGCCAAAAGTCATAGCATACACCAGAATTCTATGATGGTGGGAGACCAAGGCTCAAGAACCATAAGATTAAGGCCAGTCTTGGCTAAATAATTGTTGGGGTTGTATCTTTTACTGCTTATTGTAATGTTAAGTGGTGGCCTCCAAGATCTGGAGTCTGCACTTAGCTTCTGGGAACCTGCCCCCAGTTAATTCTGATTGGTAAATAAAGATGTTAGCAGTCAATAACTAGGGAGACAAGACATAGGCAGGGTTTAGGTTTCCTGGGCTAGAGGCCACAAGGGAGAAGAGAAAGGGAGAGAGCAGCCAAGGGATAGAGAAGCTAGAAGAGTCGCCATGGCCTCGGGGCCAAGAGAACGTGGCCCAGAGGGTTGCCTGGTTGGAGCTATGAGCAGCCCAGATGAAGTAAGCAATAACTTGGGTTATCGATGGGAAAGTAGATTCTAACAGCATGGAGGGTAGGCAGTTGCCCTGCTATTGCACTGCTTAAGGCATATTTAAAAATATGAGGTTGTGCATGTGCCTTTCATCTGGGAACATAAATGGTCTAAGGTGGGAAGGAACCCCGCATTGGGATTTTTTAAAAATATTGTTTTACTACAAGTGAAACCCTGCTTAAACAGTACACAAATGTCCAGGCAATCTGAACTACAAAGAACTTCCATAATTGATGGGGGACTATGATTGTTCTGTGACCTTCTATTAGCAGAGCAATGTGGTTGATACTGGGTGAGCACCTCTCTCTTCAGACTCACCATTTTTGTTAACATCATGGGACATTGTCACTAGAAAACAAGCAACACAACTACCCTCTGTTGTCTAGGTGCGAAATGAGTCAAAGATAGCAAAACTTTGAAAGAAATGGCATCACTAGTGTCTGACCGTGGGACACGCTACAGACTGGTTGGTGGACAAAGGAACAGTGAAGTTTGTGACTGAAGTTTGGACTGTGTTCTTAGAGACTGCTGTCATTTATACCACAGAAGCTGAAATCATGCGTATCAGAACAGTCCAAAGCAAGAAAAACCAGAAAGGTATTAGGGCACAGCAAAGTGCTGAGTGTGTGCAGAAGGACTGATCTTCAAGCCCTGAGTATTTGTGTGGCTTTCAGCACAGAGTGTGTGAAGTGGGAGGTGCCATTTCCCATGGTCACATGGTCCACCTGTGCTCCTATGATGGTTCCCATGGTCACGTGATCCAACTGTGCTCCTATGATGGTTCCCATGATCACGTGATCCACCTGTGCTCCTATGATGGTTCCCATGGTCACGTGACCCACCTGTGCTCCTATGATGGCTCCCATGGTCACGTGACCCACCTGCACTCCTAGGAATGAGACTCAATCTGCCTATGACAATGCTATAGCCCCATCACAAAAGGAAGGTCCTGAGCTGGTCTCTGTCTCCTGCAGGCAGCTTCCTGTCTGAACAGCCAGGTCTATTATGGATTAGTGCTGCCCAGAACTTCCTTACGATTAGACAAGAAAAGTGCTTAAGAACTGAGAAGGCTCAAAACACTGAGTTCTCTGACAGGAAATGTCTTGGCCTTCTGTGGTTTGTCCAAGGATTTACTGCATTAGGTGGGAAGTGGAACCAGCCAGTCTCATGGTCTGAACCATGAGAGCAGAACGCTTTGGAACATATAAGGACATGAGTGCTTAGTTTAATCCCCAAAAAATGATTGGTTATTTATGCCTTAAGACTTCGTAAGTTATGGTTTTATTATATTTGTGTATGTGTGGTATGCATGTGTGAGTGCATGCACGCTTGCACGCATGAGGTGGTATGGCTGTATAGGTGCATGTCCTCATGGTGTGGGGGTTCATGTGTATACACCACTGGGGCTTCCATGTACACACGTGGGAGTGTATGTGTGTAGGTCAGGTTGATGTAGGGTGTCTTTCTTAGTCACATTCCACTTTACAAGCAGAGAGTCTCACTGGTAGCACTTGGCATTGGCTAGTATAGCTAAGCAGCTAGCTCTGGGCGAGACTTCTCTGTCTCAGGTGCTGGGATTAGAGGCGGGTCACAGCATTCACTTGGCATTTGTGTGAGTGCTGGGATTAGAACTCCAGGCTTCAGGCTTGCACAGTAAATACTTTACCTGCTGAGCCGTCTCCCAAGCCAATGTACTGTTTTTTGTTTTTCTTTTTAAGATTTATTTATTATTATATGTAAGTACACTGTAGCTGTCTTCAGACACCCCAGAAGAGGGCGTCAGATCTCATTATGGATGGTTGTGAGCCACCATGTGGTTGCTGGGATTTGAACTCACGACCTTTGGAAGAGCAGTCAGTGCTCTTAACAGCTGAGCCATTTCTCCAGATTTGCTTTTTTGTTTTTGTTTTTGTTTTTAAGAATGATACGCAAGTATTACTCTTAGAATTTTAATAGGACTCGGAATTATTTTTAGTACATTTTGTTAACAAATGGTTAATAGAGGTTATTATCTTGTGAATAGAGGTTATTTTGTATAATCTCAACCTCTAGGTAATTCAATTTATATCATGTATAATATACACGAATATATATCCCCCAGTAAGAAACTCCAGCCAGAAAGACCTTAAGCAGTGAGGTGCTCTTCTCCCTTTATTTTGTTTATGAATAATCTGTAAAATATTTGAAATACTTTATGTACCAAAAACTTTAACCAGGGAAGTTTACTGCAATAAAATGTTTTGTTTTCTTTTCTTTAAAAAAAAAAGTATGTGATTTCCAAAATATAGTGATGTCATCTAACAGACTTGTGACCTCAGTCCTCACAATTTTCAAAGAACATGTGGTTCTTTCTGATGCTTTGTTTGTTTGTTTTTACCAAGGCACAGGGAGCATCTAGTCCTCTGTCATATCGCGCAGCAGTTGCTTGCCTGGTCAGTGGCTAAGGGGAAGAGTTATCCAGACTCCAGGAGTAACAGGCAACTAATTGTAGTTCCTTCTCTTCTGAAGTCGGCCCTAGCCTCTGTGAAACACACCAAGGCCAGCTAATTACTTCTCAAGAGAGAAGATGCCCCTTAGAACAAAAGGGTTGCTTCATGTTTGTTTTCAAATCGGCTTAAAAACAAAAACCTAAGAGTCTCACCAGGGTGCATCATTTCACTATTCGTCAAAGCACTTTGGGGTCTTTAGCTGGAGTTTGGCAGTAAAGCGCTCACCTAGTGTGTGCAGGCCCTAGGTTCAATCCCAGCACCGCAGAAACGAAATAGGCCAAGCGCTTCAGGGTCCACTTTTGTTCCTGTGGGGTTTAGGATTTTATTTTGAAGACACCTCCATGACTCTTAAAGCATGCTTCTATCTCTGCTGTGATGAACACACAAATTACACTCGTGGTATGAGGTTACCTTTACATGCATGTAATTGTATGTATGTAGGTATGTATAGCTAGCATATACACATAGGTGTGTTTGTATTTGAGCATTTGCAGTTTCTAGCTTCCTGTTTGTGCTTCTCTTCAAAATCAGTCAGTCCAAGGGAGTCGGTTTTGTAAGTAGCCAACATCTGATCAAATGGCAAAAATTGATTTTGAAAGGACTGTGAGTTACCTTCTCTTCAGTCTTGAGAGAAGCAAGCAGATCGCATTGCCGAATGGTGTATGAGCGGCTTCTCCCCCTATAGAAGAATCTCCTGTGCTGCCACAGCAGGGGGGGTCCCTGAGGAAGGTTGAGCTTCACAACCCCCCAACTCATGAGATGCGCCCATTTCCCTGGTGTTTATGATCTGATTTCGAAAAGAATCACCCACTGAATAATTTTTCCCTGTGTCAATTGAAATTGTTCTATATTTAACATTTCATTTGGTCTCAACCAAATCCCTTATTAGAATATACAAGATAAGAAGAATAAATATTTAGAGTGTAGTTTATCTTCCCATCCTGGAAATGGAAACACAATGGCTTAGTCATGTTCAGGAAGCTGACAAGACCTCGGAATCCCAAGTATTGCCAGGGGACTGGTTGCCTTGTCCTCCTGCCTTTAAGTGACACACCCGCATCAGCCCTGCAGAAATTCAAGGAGGAAGAAGCAGCTGCTTCTATCTAAGCCCGAGGAAGAGCTGAGCCATGTCCTCCTGGTCAAGAGTTTTCTTTGGTCTTCTTGCTTCTCAGTATTACCAGCTCCTGTCACTCTTCGATGCTTTTGCTGTAGGCTAGGGTTGGACGTGAATGTGCATTTCTGAAGTTATTTAAGGAAATTAGCAAATGTCTCTGTCAGTGTCTACTCCAATGAGTGTGAATATAGGAACTAAAAATCTGCTACTGTGAGGTTTGCCCTAGAAACATAAGGGTCTATCCTGCTATTAACAGGCTATTCTAGAAACTTCTGGGAGGTACAACCAACTGTTTAACAAACCTGCCAGGAGACATTTCTTGGCTTACCCTGTATCAGAAGCATTCCCTCAGTGTGTTGTTCAATGAACGTGTATGCTAGATCTTTATGGCCTTGGTTAGCCATGTGTTTAAGGTTGATCATTTTTGGCGCCTCTGATAGGAATTCCCCATGTGTATGTCCACTGAGCCATCTTCCCAGCCCTTCCTGGTTCACTCACAGCTGCCTGAAGTTGTGAAGCCAAGCCTTAAACAGAACCTTTTGTAGAAATGATCAGTGACGTCGGATGTAAAGGAGGTGTGCCTCAGAGGTGCCAGGCTCTGAGGTCCCTCTTTCTAGAGAATAACCACAGCTAAACAACCACTTAAAGTCTCTAGAAATTGTTCCAAGGGAGCACCACAGACAAAACCTGAACCAATCCAAGAAAACATACTAGATGTTAATCCTGAGTGACTGTAACCCTGCAACCACGACCCACTCCTCCCTTCAGTGACTCGGATGGCTATATTGGCATTTCACACCACTACAAAGATGGGGTTCACACCCCCTGTTCCAAGTATAGAGCTAGTTCCCCAAGAGGTTCAAACCACCAACCTTCTCATCCCACACACATCTTCAGAGGTCTATCCATTTTATATGGAATAAAATTGGCAGTATTCCCACATGCTTCTCACGACACATGGACATGCCACTCCAAGTGCACACACCCCAGGATCATGCTTCATGTGTTGTAATCAACCCACGTGACCCTCACACAGCAGGTTCACAGTTTAGGGTACGCTTGGTACTGTACATTTAAGGGGTTCAATAGTGTTCTGTCTTCCATTACAGTCATGGAATTTCACTGCCCTAAAGTCACTCACTCACTGTGTTACACTTAGTCACCCCTCCATCCCCGATAATCCCTGTGACTGACCACAGATCTTTACACTGTGTCCAGGGTTTTTTTGTTTGTTTGTTTGTTCGCTTGTTCGCTTTTTCCAGAACGCTAAACGGAATCACACAGTCCGGAGCCCTTTTGAACCGGCGTCCTGAACACAGCAGCATCCAGTCAGGCTCCCTCCGAGGTTTTCCATGGCTTTGACTCATCCTACTCCCTGGCTCTCTCACTACCTGGATGCGCCACAGTTTGGTTGTTCATTCACCTCTCCTGGCATGAACCTGTTTCCTTGAGAACTGGACCCCATTTTCCAAGTGTACTCTTTCTGAAGTAGACCTCCATTTCACCAGTAAGGGCTGGACAGAAGAGCATGCCCACCCGTTGGCCGCACTTGCCAATGAACTAGCCTTCACAACAATTAGCTGAGGACCAGACAAGAGATAGTGATGTCCCTTCCATGGAGAGTCGGGAATGGTGCCCTCTGTTTCCAGAAGTTAGAATGGAGTCTGCCCCATTTGGGCTGTGGGATGGAGGACGGAGAAGACTACCTTTTTAACTGAACCTTTAAGAACTTTGAAAAATACATTTGCTACGAAGAGGGTGGAACTCTGAGTTCAAGGCCAGCCTGGTCTACCTTGTGAATTCCTGGTCGGCCAGGGCTGCAGAGGAAGGTCTTCAAAGGGAAAAAAAATGTTGTGGTTTGAAATGTTTCACAAAAGTCTAATGCAATCCTTAGTGCTGGGTGTGGTATTACTCCAGCTGAAGCAAGAAGATTTCAGTGAGTTCAAGGCCAGACTTAGAGCATGTTAGTCCAGTTTGGGGTATATAATGAAAACTCTGTCTCATAAAACCAAGCACCACCCAAGAGTTTTTGAGGTGTCTCAGTATGGATATGGTTACTACTTTAACACAGTGTGAGTGCTCGTTTCTTGTGTTAGGTGCTTGTGACTTTCGTGTAAGATCTGAATTCTATTTCCAGCCCAGAGAGAGGTTAGAGCTTTATTAAGCACGCTGAATTCACATATTAATTCTAGCATTTTTGGTGCTTTTGTCTTGGTGTTTTCTACCATCTGCAGAGAAATGTTTACTTCTTTCCAATTTGGATGCTTTTTGTTTCTTTTTTATGCCTACTTGCTCTGGCTAGGATTCTCCATACTGCGCCAAATAGAATTGCTTTTAGGGAAAAAAATGCCTTTCATTCTTGAACATAATGTTAGTTGAACATATCACGCAAGTCATTTATCATATTGGGGTACAGTCCTTCTATACCACATTTGTTGAGCGTTTTTATCTTGAAAAGATGTTGGAATTTTTTTTTATAGTCCCTAAGTCTCCATTGGCAAGTACATGCATTTAAAGTGCTATGTGTTCGTATGAGGAAATAGTATTTGACTTTTGAAAAGAAGGAAATGCTGGCAAAGTGAACTATGACAGATGCAGAAGAACAAAGGCTGTGTGGTCTTACCTATGTGGCAGCTAAAATAGCCAAAGTCAAGTCTGCCTCGAGCACAAAGCCCTGGATTTGATTTTGAGTCCCAGGAAGAGGAGGAGTCATTGGCTGACACACAGACCCATGAGCGGAATGGTAGGTACCGTGTTCTAGGGGAAGAGGAGGAGTCATTGGCTAACACACGGACCCATGAGCGGAATGGTAGGTACTATGTTCTAGGGGAAGAGGAGGAGTCATTGGCTGACACACTGACCCTTGAGCGGAGTGGTAGGTACAGTGTTCTAGGGGAAGAGAAGGTGACAGAGTTGCCTAGGGCGACAAAATCCCACTAATGATGAGTGAGTTGGTTCTGGAAACCTAATGAATAACGTATCATTGCACCATCCACTTGAAATCTGCGAGAAAATAGATTCTAAGTGTTCTCACCACCAAAATAAAAAAAAAAATAATAATGATTGCATTCATTAGCTTGGCTGTGGTGATTTCTTCACAGTGTCTGGACATATCAAATAGATTTTAATGCGGTGATGGGGAATTGTCAAGTTGGCACAGTATAGAATTAACCAGGGGGAAAGGTCTCCCTGAGAGACTGTCTAGATCATGTAAACCTGTGGGAATATCTGTAGGGTTTATTATGTTAACTGAGGAGGGAAGTCAGAGGAGTCCACTGTGGGAGATACCAGTCCCCAGCCGGGAGCTCCGGAATTGTGTGAGTGGAGACAGCTCCCTGTGCACCAGCATGCATGCGTTAGCTGATGTGTCTCCGAGGCTTGATTATGGATGTGGTGTGACAAGCTCTGTCAAGGTTCTTCTACCTCTGTGAGTTCCCAAAAACCAATGGGGCAGTGGCCTGTGATGCTGAATTAGTATAAATACTTTCTTCCTTACATTGGTTTGTTTCAGGATATTTTATCATAGCAACAGGAAAAGAAACTGAGATGTATACCTTAAATATACAAAGTAATAAAGACATTTAAGTTCAACGTAAAGTAAAATTTTATTCAATTAAAAAAAAAACAAAGGATGCTTTTCAGATGTTTATGTACCTAAAAATTTATTTATTTTTCCTTATTTTCTGGCAAATTTCCAATGCTAGCCAAGCCTGTCCAGCAAATAAGGTTAATTTATTAATCCCTTAGGATTAAAGATTAAAACAATCAGATTAAAGATTAAAGCAAGAGAGATGCAGAGGTGGTGGGGAGAATCAGGAAGAAGGCAGGAGGAAGCATGAAGGCTTGAATACAATCGAAATGCATTTACGAAACTCTCATAAAATTAATAATTGTCTAAAGATTGCAACAATGAGGTCAAATTGCTCCCTGTCACACCGTGACTTTCTCTGACCTCCAGCACTGCCAAATGCAGACACGGTCTAATCCTCACCTGGGGAAGAACAAATACCTTCTTCTATACCTAATTAGTTTCTTGAGACTTTTCATTTTGAAAGCATGTTGAATTTTCTTAAATATCCTAAAGGCCCATGTGCAAACACCTAGATGAACAACTCACTGAGTTGTGTATGGGAACACAAGGTAGAGGAAGGGTTAGCGAGAATGCTCAACCCGCTCCTTCCCAGACCTGTCTGCCTTTTAAGATTCTCATCCAGTCCTGGGCCCTCAAAGACAAATATTTCCCTTAATGGAGTTTATTGTACTGAAGGTTGGGGACATCTTTATAGCTCTTGTTTTGGTGGCCTCAGTTGCCATTTGTTTTATGGAAGGAAGTCCAACAATGGTGTCTACTTCGGGAAATTCCTGATTTTATTTACTGTAGGGCAAGGAGTGGACAAAGATAGTGGTAAATATGGGCAGGGCCTGAGTACACTCTGTTGCCTGGTACACACTCAGTTCGCTTGTGTTTAAAAGTGCTCTTGGCGGTTCTCTATCTCCGTGGAAGCCCCAGCCACTTCCTCAAAGTCTCAGACACTCACCTAGATCACGAGGAGCAGGGGCCGACTTCAACATGGGATTTTTAGAATCAGAGTTTGTCCCTAGTCACACACACACCCGGCACTGTGATGCGGCTTATGTTTTGACAAGACTTCACAATGAACTACAGGCTTTCAAGAAAGAATCAAAATGATGATCTTGCTCCAAGTCCTTACAATGCTCTGGACACCCAGTTCATTCAGTTACCTCCTGAATAACTATTGCCCTCTTCCTGCCCCATCTGGTGCTCAGGGAGCTGGCTTCTGTGGGAAGCAGAACAATGGTCTTTCAAGGATGTCCTTAGCCTGATGTCCTGGGACCTGCTAATACATTATTGTTCATAATGACAGTGTGTGGCAGGTATGGTTAAATACCTGGAGTGTGTGTGTGTGTGTGTGTGTGTGTGTGTGTGTGTGTGTGTGTGATCCTAGATATCGTGGTTCCTTGAAAGAACTGTAGCCACAGAAGCAGAGTTTGGGCAGAGCTAGTCCTTGAGTCACTGATGGCTAAACTCACTGTTTTCTATACCTACACGTCCACTGACCCTTCGCGAGAATAGTAGGATGCCACTGTGAACTGTCATCTTGGCCTTTGCTTGGAAGAAATGATAGACTAGCAAAGCCTCCTTTCTTTAAACTCTGCCCTTTGTGCAGAGAGTAAGCTTAAGAAAGGTTCGAAGAAGAGGATTGCTCATTTTGCAGGAAACAAGGCCATCACCTTGTGCCGATGCTACGAGCGCTGGTGAGAAGACAGAAGGAAGACAGCTGTGAGGAGTGAACTGTGGGCAACTGCATTCTCTGTATCGATCCTCCTGGTTTGCTACCATGCTCATGTTCCACGTATACTTGGAAATATTGTCTATATCTTAACAAATAAGCAATCAGACCAGATTCACTGCTCAACGGCTGACACATCTTCTAACTGCAAAAGGGCAGCTTCAGCATCTTACAACGAGCAGAGAGCAGCACTCAGTGGTTCTAAAGCTCTTCTTTCTGGAGCAGAGTGGATGTAGCTTTCGGGTGGAGCAAATGCATGCTCTGGTACTGGAGAAACTCAGACCACGGAGTCACGGTAGCGTGTGCTGCCTCTGAGGGGCAGCTGGCCCTGCTTGCATCATGGATGCAAAGATCTGCCACTTGCAACTAAATATGGACAGAATGCCTCCTAAAAGATGGCCCACTGTTCTGGTCAACACTAACTTTTGGTAGCCAATGGGGAATTAGGAGAAGCTTCAGAAACTGTTGTTATTTCATCAAGTGCCCCCTCCCCCATCCCCGATTAACCTCAGCACCCATCAGCTTGACGGGGCAGACCCAATGAATGACACATACCAAAGATGTGCAAGCTGGTGGCTGGCCTGCTGTGTCACCTCAGAGGTCAAGCGAGGGGCCTTTCCCATGGATGTGAATGCTTAAGAGGAAATCCTAGCTTGCCTTGAGCCTCTCTGCAAGATAGGTGTTCCTAGATGGGTCCCACGCTACCATCTGAAGCTTTTATTAACTCCAAAGTGGGAAACTACAACCCTGAGGGCTGGCCAGTGGTACAAAGGACTCAAGAAATCATGGGGCTAAAGTTAGAAACATCACACCTTAGGGGAAAAGATACCCACAAGCCACAGAGACTACAATAGTCTGAATAAATGACCTGCTTTTTGTTGTTGTTGCTGCTACTGTTGTGGTTGTTGTTGCTGCTGTTGTTACTGCTTTTGCTTCTGCTGCTGTTGTTGCTACTATTGTTGCTGCTGTCGCTACTGCTGTTGTTGCTGTTGTTCCTGCTGCTGCTGCTGCTGCTATTGTTGTTGCTACTGTGGATATTAGTGTTGCTGCTGTTCTTGTAGCTGCTGTTGCTGCTGTTGTGGTTGCTGCTTTTGCTTCTGCTGCTGTTGTTGCTGCTCTTGCTGTTGTTGCTGCTGCTGCTGTTGCTGCTGCTGTTGCTGTTGTTGCTTCTGCTGCTGCTTTTGCTTCTGCTGCTGTTGTTGCTGCTGTTGCTGTTGTTGCTTCTGCTGCTGTTGTTGCTGCTCTTGCTGTTGTTGCTGCTGTTGCTGTTGTTGCTGCTGTTGCTGTTGCTGTTGTTGCTGCTGTTGCTGTTGCTGTTGTTGCTGCTGTTGCTGTTGTTGCTGCTGTTGCTGTTGCTGTTGTTGCTGCTGTTGCTGTTGTTGCTGCTGTTGCTGTTGCTGTTGTTGCTGCTCTTGCTGTTGTTGCTGCTGTTGCTGTTGCTGTTGTTGCTGCTGTTGCTGTTGTTGCTGCTGTTGCTGTTGCTGTTGTTGCTGCTGTTGCTGTTGTTGCTGCTGTTGCTGTTGTTGCTGCTATTGCTGTTGTTGCTGCTGTTGCTGTTGCTGTTGTTGCTGCTGTTGCTGTTGTTGCTGCTGTTGCTGTTGTTGCTGCTGTTGCTGCTGTTGCTGCTGTTGCTGCTGTTGCTGTTGTTGCTGCTGTTGCTGCTGTTGCTGCTGCTGCTGTTGTTGCTGCTGTTGCTGTTGTTGCTGCTGTTGCTGTTGTTGCTGCTGTTGCTGTTGCTGTTGTTGCTGCTGTTGCTGTTGTTGCTGCTCTTGCTGTTGTTGCTGCTGTTGCTGCTGCAGTTGTTGCTACTACTGTTGCTATTGTTGCTATTGCTGCTGCTGCTGTTGCTGCTGCTGTTGAGGTGTAGTCTGGAATCCACTGTGTAGACCAGGCTAAGCCTAAACTTTAAGTGACCTCAGGTCTGCTGGAGCAGCAGGGTTACAGGTTTGAACCACCTGGTTTAACACTCGCTTGTTAAGTCCCCAGTGCAGTTGTGCTAAGAGTTGGAGGCTTTGGGAAGAGATTAAGTCTTGAGGATTCCATCTTCACAAATGGAATTAGGGCTTGTGTAAAGAGGTTTGGAAAGTCCCCTCTCACCTTCTGCCATGCCAGGCACCTCACAAAACATCTTGGAGTCTTTAGAAATGTGAGCAATGAATTTCTGTCATTTCCAAGTAACCCAGTCTGGGGTGTTTTGCTACACCACTGTGAACAGTCAAAGGCTTGGCAGAATTGGGCTTAGAACCCAGGCATCTGGCAAGCCCTGGGCTCTTCTCTGGCAGCAACAGAAGCCGGGTTTATCCATTTCTCATAAGGCATCTGAAAGGCTGCTCAGAAACTCAAGGGCAATTTTCTCACCCTGCACAGCTCAAGAACTGTGGGGAATGGTGTCCTCTCGTCTGCTGTTTACAGTCTTAAGACTGATAAAATGTGCTTGTGCCCATAACAAAATGCCCTTGCTTCCCATGAGAATCAGCCTGGTGTTTACTTAGGGTTTAAAGTTGGCACAGCAGAAGGCATCCTGTCACCTGGTTTTCTCCTAGGAAGATTGGTATAGAGCACGGAGACCTTTTTCAGATTCTCTCACTGGCCCTGATGAGTCAGTCCTTGCCCTTTCTCAGAAATCCCCAGGTAGCAGCTCCTGTGCTGTCTCCAACCCAGCCTTGTAAGGGGCACTGTCTCTGCAGCATCCCCCATAAGCAAAAGCTGTCATTGTTCTGACTACCAAGGAGGAAACGGAACCCAAGAGAGGGCAAGGGCATGCCCAGAGTCACCTCGTTGTGAGTCCTGTGCTGGCTATTGCTTCATTGTGGATGACCAAACACTTTTAGTGAAGTATTATCAATACAGAGTCTAGTCTGCCTTTTTAAAGATAGACTATAAAAAGACCACAAGAGACAGCGTCAAAATTACATAAGAGACTAACTCAAAACCTTTCAGTCCATAAAAGGACAAATGACACATTAATTACAAATGTTATTTTTTCCATGTAAGCAAGCTGCAGGTCTCTCTCCCTTTCCCTAACAATTCTTTATTGATTGCTAGAGGCTGAACTTAATGAAAGTGCGTTTCCTTCAAAGCATCTCTAAAAGGAGTTTCTCCGTCTCCTCCATCCTCTCTGGCTCTTACTGGCTTTCTGCCTCCTCTTCTGTGGGGTTCCCTGTTCCGAGTGGAGGACGTTGCTTGAGACATCCTATTTAGAGCTGAGTGCGCCAAGGTCTCTCTCTGCATAATGTCTGAGAGTCTCTGTATATGCTGCCATCTGCTGCAGGAGGAAGCTCCTTGGATAATGGCAGGTCACTGATCTATGAGTGCAGCAGGCCGAGGATTCAGCTCTTACAAGCACTTGCTCTTGCAGACAATCCCACGTTGACTCTCCACATTCAGTGGCATGGTTTATAATGACCTGTTACCTCCAGCTCCAGGGACCCACCACCCTATTTGGCCTTCTCCGGCATCTGCACTCATGTGCATATACCCACGCGTAGGCACATATGCACAATTAAAAAAAAACAATATTCATTTTAAAACAGGCCTTCAGAAGTAAATTCCCAACAGAGTTAGACACCATATCCAGCTCTTAAAGTCACCAACTATCCCTGCCTAAGAAACAAACATCAGACTCGCAAACAAGCCAGCCGTCTTCAACGTCTGCGGCCAGCATTTATTTCTGTTTGCCATCCAGATGGATCCTTTCTTTGATGTCCCTTTCTTTCACTTGTGCACGTACACCATAACTTAATTTGAGGCCTCATCGGTCTGGTTTTTAAAACTAACCCCAGCAACACCGCCTTAGTCTGCATTGCGATTAGGCATTTGAAAGGTGGTCAGGCTGTGTGTTGTGGATTTGGCAACATTGTATCTGAAAATTGGCATCTGCCACAGTCTTGTTACAATTACTGGGAGTCGAAAGGGCAGGGCTGCTTTCTCATTTGGAGGAGGCAAGCTGGTTTTCCGGAGGCTTTTGCCAGGCGGAGCTCTCTTTTAGCCTGGCTTTGAGAAGGAAATATCATTTGGGCAGCTCCAGGGTTCGGCAAATTTGCCTGCTGACAGACTTTTCATCCAGGGCTTAGAAGTGGGAGGAATGGACATGAGGAAGAGGGAGGCGCAGCTTAAGCCCGGAAGAGCTTGAAACCTTATTTATTCACGCAGGTGGAGTGTCTGGGAGAACTGAGAAATGTTCTAGGGGCTCTGAGAGCTGAGACCCAGGACTCCAGGTCTGTCGAACGGCCCAAGAGAAGCACACAGGACTACCTCCAAATGCTGGGCAGCGCAGAGCCACGGCATGTACCCTGGACGCAGCTAAAGAAAGGCTCCGGACTGAGAGGGAGGCACCTGGAGTTCATGGCCACGAAACAGTGGAGAGACCAGCGTCCAGGGGCTAGGAAACCTCCTCCAGGGGTCCCATCTACAGACCCCAGAGGGTTCCCCACCCCTCTTCTTTGGATTTAAATCCAAATGGCTTCACAAAGCAGTGTGTGTGTGTGTGTGTGTGTGTGTGTGTGTATCTGTGTCTGTGTGTGCACATGCTGCATTTGTGTGTTGCTCAGGGATCTATCTTGGGCATTGCTCCTGAGAAGCAGTCCACCTTGCTTATTTGAGACAGAGCACCTCATGAGTTTGGAACTCACCAAAAAGCCAGGCTGGCTGGCCAGGGAGCCCCAGAGCGATACCTGTCTCTGCTGCCTCAGCCATCAAATTGCAAGTTCACGTCCTTCCCTCCCCACCCCGCTGCTGCTCTTAGCTCTTTTACATGGGATTTGGGGCTTGAACTCAGGTCCTACGGCACACAGAGACACAGAAGGCATTTTATGGACTAGGTTTTCTTCCCAGTCCACAGGACTTTTGTTTTTTATGCCAAAGAATCCATAAAGCCTCTAAAGTCATGGTAGAATCACTGCAGGTTACCATCAAAGAAACCTACGTATTTATGAAGCAGTGGCCTTCAACATCCCACAGTCAGAACAATGTCCTCATTGCGTCGATAAGGCTAAGAGAATTGAAACCTCCCGGAGAGGCAGTACCAGACCCTTTACTATGCACGCAGCTCACAGTTCCTTTTCTTCTCTCTCTCCTTTTCTTTCTCTTTTTCTGGAATCCACTCCAGGATCACTAGCCAAGGCGAGATTTGCAGAGTGGGAGCTATATGAAAGTCACAAAATCACTTGCTTCTTGATTTTTCTCTCTTTGTTCCTTTCAGTTAAGTCAATTTCCCACTTCAAGGAAAACTTTGACAACCCCTCATAAGCACACATATTCTGTGACAGGTCTATGATTATACTTAAGCAGTCTTGTCAGGAGACACACACTCCACCCTTTGTCTTCCCCTTGATTCTGAAGAGGGCCACGAACTCCCGGATATTCTAATAAGTATGTTCTACACCTCAAGAACGGGGAAAGGAATGGCTGGTACCTGTAAGTGGGGGGGGGGGGAAGGAAGGTTTGCAGGGAATAAAATGAAAAAAAAATGCGCACATGCATGCACCAAGCTAAGCCACACAAACTTAATTTCCCAGAGAAACCGAAGTAGAGAGAGAGTCACTGGTCCAGTCAGTCAGATGGAGAGACAACATTGGGCGGGGATGAAGACTTAGCGGGCCACAGGGATCTAAAGTACAGACTTCATTATGAAATCTCTATGCACGCAACAGGGAAGTTGATTTCCTCTGCCTTTAAAGAAAACCCTAGTAAGACTCAGTCATTTCCGTGAGTGGCAGGACATCAAACAAATCACGTATAATCTTTTTCCAGAAGTGGGCGGGCTCAGGCCTCATCATCACCTAACTTCTCGGTTATAGAAAGTGCTTCTCAATCGAGCTGGAATCGTAATCTACAAGAGATCTAGTGGTTGTCCATCTTGCAGACTTGGTTCTCATGCTTCATGGGCCAATCACCTACTGAGGGCCTCCCCGTGCATTCACAGGGAAAACATGTGCCTTGTCACCGAGCAGGTAGTTTCCAGCCTCTCCCAGATAGAGGTGGTACCATTACCACCTGGCACACTCCCGACGCAGACTGGAGAATACGGACCACAGGGCAATGAAGGAAAGTGCCGGTCAACTGCTTTCAGACAACGTCTGAACTTTATTTTACATAAAACTAATCAAGACGCGCATTTGAACCAGTGCCTTGGGGTTTCCTATGGGGAAATCTAGAGGCATTCACCGTGTGTCTATTGATGATTTTATTTGTAGAATAAATTTCAGGTCCAGGAGACTTGATTTGAAAGAGGAAACTCTCCTAGTAAGGAGGAGCACATTCCTACCCTTATTCCCAGAAAAGACTTCTTTGTTGCCTCGTTCCAAGGACTCGGAGTCTTTCAGTTCCATAAATGTCTGGTATACCATTGATGCTCAACATGTGTTTGAGTGGGCCACACAGTTTTCTTGAAGGAAAATGTCTGTTCATAGCAGATCTAGCCTAAACTTTCCTATTATACCTGGAGTGTACATATAACGTACTTTTAAGAAAGACTTTAACAATTCTAAGACCCCAGAAAGTCAATGTCTTCGAAGAGTCTGTGATAGCAATAAGGCTACCATGAAGGCCACACGGGTAAGGCTAGCAAGATGGAGGAAGTCCTGAGCGGCTTCAGAACATCCCTTGGAAGCTCCCGACCCTGCTTCAGTTCGTCCATGGTTGCACAGGGCTGTTCTGTCTTCAAACAGAGGGAAAGTAAAAGGTGTTTTCACTAAAGAAAAGTGTTCTCTTTATTTCTTTCTAAACTGTTGGGGAAAGAAAACAGGGGGTTCCTTGGTCAGTAAAGCAGAGCTGTAATGACCTTAGACTCCTCCGGTGGGTGAGCCCTTGAGCTCTGGGCTAGCAGAGTACATGCCAGGCCAAGTGAGGAGGAAAGCGCCCTCTGACTCTGCCCATGTCCCTGAGATCTTGTCCTGCCTCTCCTCCAGCGCTCACCTGAGGCCCCAGTGGGAAGGCCTCCTATGCAATTTTTAGAGCCATCCCACAACATTCACAGCCTCCCACTTAGCTCAGAGTGCAGTGCTCCTCCCCCTCACAAAGCTCCATCCATATTCAGTATCCCATGGAAATCTGTGCTCCAAGTGACTGATAAAGATACAGCCACCATATGGCTATACTGTACTGAATGGATGCACTGGAACGGGAGACTCAATCTGTCTGAGGTATTGAATAAAGCCATGGATAAAATCTGAATTCAAAAGCCTGTGTGTGGCTCATCATCTAGTCCTCCCTGAATAACATTCAGGACACACGGACCAAAAAGAGAATGGAATATTTTTAAGTTAGAGCTATTTAAAAATTCAGGATGTCCAGTTGCTGAATATATAGTTCACCAACTTTGCAAATTATATAGGTCAGTAGATAGCCCAGGCTTATAGGACTGCCTATGTTCTCCCTCTACCAACAATGATTTTTTTTCTAGTTCTTCAATGGGGGAAGAACTCTGTAGCTTTGCTCAATGAGGAGCTACTGCTTTGAAGGGGGTGAGTTTGAGACTATTTATTTGCACACAAGCTTTACGATTAGACTATCATTTCACTGGTAGCTAGGATCTTACCCTAATAATTTCTGCGTCCTTTAGAGATAACATCATACATAGTGGTGTTTCTATAGCTGTCTGCTCAATGAGTATGGAATGGAAGGGTGAACAGGTGGTATCCTGCCTTCCTTTCTGTGGCTGCGATAAAACTTTGTGGCTAAAGGCAATTTGAGAATGAAGGGGTTTATTTGGCTTATGGTTGCAGCTAACAGTCCACCATGATGGGGGAGTCAAGGCAAGAACTTAAAGCAGCTAGTCACATCCACAGTAAACAGCAGAGAGAATGAATGCATAGATGTCTACTTGTGCTCAGTTCCAACTCTACGCTTACACAGTCCAGGATCCCTGCCCAGGGAATGGCGCTGCCTATAGTGGGCACCTGCCTAGGGAGTAGCGCCGCCTATAGTGGGCTAGGTCTTCTCACTGCAATTAATATAATCAAGACAATTCCCCAGAGACAACACCCACAGACCAACCTAGTCTTGACAATCCCTCATCTCATTGAACTCTCTTCCCAAGTGGTTTTGCATTATATCAAACTGACAACTAAAACTAATCGTCACAGATGTGCAACTGGATGGATGGGTAGGGAAGATGGAAGGATGGGTGGCTAGTTGGATACACCTTATCAGAATCCACAACTACAGGTAATGTAAGGTCGAGATGTGTGAGACAGACTTAAGCCGATGGAGAAGACAGCTGAGAGGGGAGTCAAAAGAAACAGAACGGAGCCCTTTGCACATTTGTTTAGTGTGGGGCAGTGGGGCAGGGAAGGAGCTGGAGAGAATCTTTATGCTTAGGCTTCTCACTCTGCTGAAGGACTGTGTTGGGATTATCTCTCATGTCCCTTCCATCCAACAGCACACTGGATCAAAATTATAAATTCTCCGGTGACTGTACCCTCCCACAGGAGGAAATTTTTGCTTTTCAAAAGCTCTGCAAATGTGAGCACGCATCCTTTGCTGTGGCACTGAATCAGAAGAACGTCCTCTGAGCCTCCCCCTTCTTTATACAGCATTGTTGACTCCTCTGCGTAAAGCTGCCAACTTGGATGCACAGAATAGCAAGTCCCACAGAGGTCCCACCGCAGCCACCCCCTTGTCCGGCTGAACCTTGACCTCAGCTTCTTATTATAGGCTAGCACAGTTGTGGGCAGCAGGGGCTACTAAAAACTACACTCTCGTGGATGCACACAGAGTCACTGTGAACAAACTGCTCGAGTGCATGCAAGTCCAGGAACAAGAGTGGGAGAAGGGCAGAGAGCTGTTAATCTCTGGCCTGTCACATGGAGGAAGGATGAAAATCTCATGTTCCCAAGCCTGTGTCCTGTAACATTGATCATCTGGGATCACGGCCAGTGACTTCGCTGTGTCCCTGCTCTCACCCCATCCCTGGCTTTGATTTCAGAATTAAAGAGAGGGTATGTGCTGGTCAGAGATGTGGAGCCTCTGCAGGAACAGGGAGTAGAGGCCTAACCTTGGGCAGGATGGGTAGGCAGAACATCTTGGCCCACTATTGAAGGCTCTCTTAGCCTGCTGTCTTACAGCATCCAGGACCACCAGCCCAGAGGTGGCACCCCTCCCCATAGTAAGCTGGACCCTCCCTCATCAATCATCAGTCGAGAAAATGCATCCCAGGTCAATCATCTGGGAGTGTTTTCTCAGCTGAGGTTTCCTTTTTCAAGACTTGTGTTATTTTGACAAAAAAAACCAAAAAACAAAAAAACAAATAAAAAACTCACTATCACACTATGCAAGGGTGAGTACCTGTGTTCCTCCCTGAGAACTCACTTACTCTACTCCCCCAAACCGAAAAGAGAGCCCGGCATAGTAGCACACAGTCACCATCCTCCTGCTGGGCAGCTGGATCCCTGAAGAGTGTTGGTAAATGAAGCACAGTCAACCCAGTGAGTCAAAGAAAAGCATAAGGTGAACGGCTCCCTAGAGACAACACCCAAGGGTGGACTCTGCTGCTGTCCACATATAGGTGCACACACTGTGTACCCATGCAAACATGCACGTGTGCGCGTGCACACACACACATACACATATGCACACACACGCATGCACACACATGCACACATATACACACACGCACACACGTGCTCACACACATGCACACATGTACACACACGCGAGCACACACACATGCACACATGCGCACACACGCACACACGTGCTCACACACACATGCACACATGCACACACACGCACACACATGCTCACACACACATGCACACATGTACACACACGCACACATGTGCTCACACACACATGCACACATGTACACACACGCACACATGTGCTCACACACACATGCACACATGCACATATGCACACACACATGCACACATGCACACACACGCACACACGTGCTCACACACACATGCACACATGCACACACACGCACACACGTGCTCACACACATGCACACATGCACATATGCACACACACATGCACACATGTACACACACGCACACACGTGCTCGCACACATGCACACATGTACACACACGCGAGCACACACACATGCACACATGCACACACACGCACACACGTGCTCACACACACATGCACACATGCACACATGCACACACACACATGCTCACACACACATGCACACATGTACACACACACGTGCTCACACACACATGCACACATGTACACACACGCACACACGTACTCACACACACATGCACACATGTACACACACACACGTGCTCACACACATGCACACATGCACATATGCACACACACGCGAGCACACACACATGCACACATGCACACACACGCACACACGTGCTCACACACACATGCACACATGTACACACACGCACACACGTGCTCACACACACATGCACACATGCACACACATGCGAGCACACACATACACATATGCACACACACGCATGCATGCATACACACACATGCACACATGCGCACACACGCACACATGTGCTCACACACACATGCACACATGCACACACACGCGAGCACACACACTAGGTGTCACAAAGTCATGTTGACCTACTCCTATCTGTTCTGGAGACAGAAGTCTGAAATCAGCGTGAGCAGGCCCACACCCTCTCAGAATGTGCAAAGAAAGAATTTCCCATGACTCTCACTATTCTCTGGTGGGAAGAAGAGATCCCCCAGAATTCCCTGGTACTTCTGTTGCTTTAACTCCCCCTAAAGCCTGGCTAACAAGGACATTAGTTCTCAGATTTGGGCCCAGCTTAATCTAGTATACCTGTCCTCATCTTTAGGTAACTCTTAACATTTTCAAGATAACATTTTCTCTGGTCCCAAAAAACCTCAGTGTGTGTGTGTGTGTGTGTGTGTGTGTGTGTGTGTGTGTGTGTGTTGCTATTCAACCTAGTACAGCATAGCAAAAGGCCAACTCCATATGCAAGAAATCTAAAGGTATGGGTTCAGGTTCTAGCTCTTACTTAACTAGCAATGTGGAGTGAGGCACATGTGGACTGGACATGTTATTGCCTCAGTTTGTCCAGCAAAGAAATGGGAATGATGATAAAGATCATGATGACAACAACTTCATCCTGAAGCTATTCTGAGACTTTGTGTGGGGAAGGCTGAAAGTCGTGTCACATCTTAAATGGTCACAGAAACAGCTGCAACACAGCAGCCTGCATCTAGGAAGAGGGACATGGGGAACTGCTATAGGGAGAGGAGGGTTCTGATTTGCAACATGAGTACATTCTAGAGAACTCTTAGACCACAGTGGACATGGAGCTGTGGTATGCACCTGATGAGAGTGTCCATTTGTTTGTAAGAGTGAGTGTACCTTTACTAAAAAGCAAGAAAGAACCCCAGAGAATAGGAGGGATTCCAAGAGGGAAATACCCTAGGGTACATTTAAAAAAATAATTTAAAAAGTTTATTCTTTGAAAGTGTTGTGCATTTATACAACATGTTTGGAATGTATCCATCCACCACTACCTCCCTCATCTCCGCCCCCACTGCCCCCTCCATCTCCCTCCTTACCTCATGCCCTCTTTTTCTTAAAAAATATTGCTGTCGATAAGCTCTTGAGTCCGGTTAGCTCTGCCCACATGTGCATGTGGATATGGGGGCCATCTGCTGGAGAACGGGCAACAGCATCAGCAGTCAGAACCACACAAAACAAACAGTGACTCCCCCCCCCTTTGGCACCCATCCTCCGTCAATAGATCCTTCCTGATGGCTGGGTCTTGGAGGGGGAGTCCCCCTCCCACATCCGTGCTGGGGTTTTGACTGGCTTAATCTTATGCAGGTCTTGTTTGTTAGCACAACTTTTTGAAGAGGGGAGGATGGGTTAGTCTTTGCATTCTAAGACCATGTTGTTCAAGACTGTGAGTCTAGATACAATGTAAGACAATAATCTCCACATCTAGTCTGAATCACTCACGGACAGTCTGTGCTCTGGAGATATCCAGCCTCAACATCAGCATCACTGAGATAAGTAGGAGGTCCAATTAATGTGGTGTCCCATGAGGTTTCTTCAGACTGGGACATTCTGTGCACTGTATTATTATTATTTTTTACAGTCATAAAAAATCTTCTCCCGTGTCACAACTGTGTGTGTGAATGGTTGCCCCAGGAAAGGGATGTCTCCGATAGGGACTGCTGGAGAGAGCTAGTTACTCAGAGCATCTCCCAAGGGTGGCTAAGTTCCATGCACTGCACATCCAGACCACTGTTCCATGGGCCACACTGACAGCTTTCTCTCTTTCACTAGGAATGCTCACACTAATATATTTAAGAATGGTTTAGAGGCTAAGATGCCCCCTCCTGTTATCCCTAAATACTGGAACTGAGCACTAGGCAGTTGCCCACTATCACGGCCGATCTATATCCCTATGCACAAGAAACCACCTCCTTTTTCATTTTGTCCCTTACTTGTAAAGAGACAGCCACAGGTGTTTGAGATAGGGCCAGACCCTGGCATCAGCCAGGCTTCCTGTGAGCGTTCAGCGGTTGAAGCTTCCTTGTTTCTTGTTTTGTGAGATTTATCTGATTGCAGGGATTTGGCCCATGCTAGTAGGATTTGGGGCTCGGAGCATTCCTTAATATGGCTTTGATGGTCTTGAGAGATTGTAATTAAAATTCTAGTTCTCTCCCTTGGGGCTCTCAGCCCTATTTGAACTTTGTCTATCCAGCTGGAAATGGGGACACAAAAACCTTAATATGGTTTTACTGCAGGCTCCAGCCAGAGGTGAATCAAACTTTTGTCAATGGTACCAAAGGGTATTAGTCAGCGTTCTCTAGAGTCACAGAACCTATGGGTAGTCTCTATATAGTAAGGGAGTTTATTGATGACTGTAGTCTAACTCCCGACAATGGTCAGCAGCAGCTGTGGATGGAAGTTCAAGGATCTAGCAGTTGCTCAGATCCACAAGGCAAGCAGGCGAAGAAGAGAAAGTGAATCTTCCCTCTTCCAATGTTCTTATGTAGGCCTCCAGAGAAAGTGTGGCCAGGATTAAAGGGTGTGTGCTGCCATGCCTGGATCTGGGACTTGCTTTGTTGTCCCAGATGACCTTGAACTCAGAGATCTCCCTGTCTTAATCTTCTGGGATTCATAGCCCCTATGCCTCAAGATCTCCATGCTGAGATACAGGTCAGAAACGTGTACCTTCCAATTCTGGACTGTAGTGCATTCCAGATATCAAGTTGACAACCAGGAATAGCCACTACACAAAGTCCATACCATCTGCCGGCCTGGAGACCCCAAGTAGCTGTCACAGGCCACCAGCCTTCTGTTGACTTAGGCTTTGGAAGAGACCAATTTTGATTTTGCAAGTGGGCTTCAGGCCACCCCCTGAGCCTGAAAACATTTATCAGAATGGATTTGAAGTCCAAATTAACATCAGATGACTTTAGCAATGTCATACTATCACTTTATGCCATAAGATCACTCATTTGTAGATCTGGAAAAGATCTAGTCCAACTACAAAGATCCAGTCCTTCTACCAATGTGGAAACCAGGCGGGCCATGAGTCCATGAGGGTCACGGAAGGACACGCGGCTGGTTGGTAACAGACGCAGGGACGGAACTCAGTCCCACCCTCTCTACTACAGCCTGTCAGAGTTTCCAGAGTTCTCAAACATTGACAGACTGTGCCGGCGGCCCACTGGCTTCAATCAATACTTGCTATCACAAAATTCCAGCAAAGCCCAGAGACCATGGAATCTGTATTCGTGTTTTTTCACCTGCGAGACTGGAAAAAGATGAATTTCTCTACACGATCGAGGCTGTCTGTTGACTTAGGCCAGCCACGTGGAAGCGTGTTTTGTCCTTTCCTAGAGTTCCACTCCATAAACATCCCTCCCATTTCTTCCATTTCGTCACCTGGAGAAAGGAGCCACATGACAAGCACTGCCAGTCCCCCGAGGCACATTGACTTGAGGTATCAGAGTTAGACTAAGGGGCTCCCTGGCATTTAGTCCCGGGGACTTCAGTGAACACAAGCATCGAACCCAGAGCTAGTAAAACTCACCTTAAGTTTTGATCTGGTGAGTAGCTGTCTACCTCCTCCAGAGGCCTGTAGAGGTTGGGGGAAGGGCGCTCTTTAAGGGGTTCCTGTGCTGGGTTCCTACTGTAAGTAGTATGACCCTCTCTGTGATTTGTCCCTGTTCTGAGGGGTGGCACCACAGTGTTTGCTGGAGACTGCCCTGGGTTCTGTCCCTTACCCTCACTCATTCCCCTTCTATATCCTTGTCTAGCACAGACTTCCCGATGCTCCGACCTGTCCTGTCCATCGTTCCAGAACCTGTGAGTCTTTGGTTAGACACCCTCATACCCAAGTACCAGTTTGGGCCGGAGTGAAGGGACCCAGGGTTCTAATTCTGGATGGCCATATGCATGCGGCTCCCCAAGCAAATGTCCCACCAGGATAGGGGAGCACTGGACAGAACAGCTGTATGGCTCCCCTCCCAGTCTCAGCTGGGCCTCCTGCCCTCCCCAACTTCTTCAGCCTGGCCCTGCAACAAGGTTACTCCGTCTTGCCCAAGCTAGATTTAAGCTTTGTAGCTGCTACACAGTAACAAACACAGCAACACAAGCGTGGTCGTCCAGGCTGTTGGTATGGGAGACACATGGGAGACACGTGGGACAGAGTAACGAACTTCATCCTTAGGAAAAAAGGTGACTGCCGGGACTTAAATGTGATTATCTACTTATATCTTCAAAGCAACTTCCAATGGGAATCGAAATGCACCTACTCATTCCAGAAAGATACAATTTTGAAAACCTTTACCCATCGATGGGCCATCCTGACACGGCTTACAGTGCCACAAAATGTGGAAGCTCATTGGCCAGAGCGAGACAGACTTCTGAGGACCTATTTTTTTCTTGAAGCACGAGTGTGTTTCTTGTTCAAAGCTCTAAATCTGGTAGCATGATGAAGAGCCTCCGTTTCTATTTAAGTTTTGTTGATTAAAAAACTACGGGTTCACAATTTGTCCCCTTGACTATTTCCAAGAGCACGTGCCTTTGGTACTCAGAGCTCTGCTGAACCTCACCCAGCCCTCATCCCATGCCCGGAACTCAGGCTCTGTCCTGGAACCCTGAGAAAGGTCACCCAGGGAGTGCAGTGGGAATAAAGTGACGAACCCTGGGTGCACAGGGCAGACTGAGCAGGACCAGAGCGCTCAGGCCCCTGGAGGCAATGCAAGATGAAAGCGCTCTCTCTCTCTCTCTCTCTCTCTCTCTCTCTCTCGCTCTCTCTCTCTCTCTCTTGCACAGAGTTGGGGTGTGGTTGGAGTCATGTGCACAGTGTGACTGTCTCCACAAGGCACTGGTGGAGAAGGGGGTGCTGCAGGAGAGAGAGGTGGGAAGAAGCAGGCAGAGGTGTGACCCTGGAACACAATTATACTTCATGGTGTCTTGATGGCCCCCTGTCTTGAGGAATCTCACATGAGGACCAGGTAGAGGCCCTGTCAGTGGGAATGCTTCTGGGAAATAGACTTCAGAATAGGCTGTTGGTGTTTCGTTTTGCTTTGCTTTGCTTTGCTTTGCTTTGTGGTGGTAGTGGTGGTGGTGTGCGTGCGTGCGTGCGTGCGTGAGTGCATGTGTGTGTGTGTGTGTGTGGCTGGTGTTTTGTTTTATTTTGCTTTGCTTTGCTTTGCTTTGTAGTGGTGGTGGTGGTGTATGTGTGTGCGTGCATGTGCGCGCGCGCGCGTGTGTGTGTGTGTGTGTGTGTGTGTGTGTGTGCGCGCGCGCGCGCGCGTGCGCCTGACACCACCTCCCACTGCTGTGCCTGCTTCTTTAATATGGCTTCTGGAAGTCAGACTCAGGTCCTTGGGTTCCCATAGCGGGTACTTCATGCACTGAGTCATCTCCCCAGCCCACTGCACTCAATCCACAGCTCAGACTTATGCATTCCTACCTCCTGCGCTCGGTTCCCTACTCACTTCCAAGAAACTCCCTGTGAGCAGACAGCATCCTCCTCTGGCTTCTGGGCAGGTTTTAGAGGGTACCCCCACCACCCAGGCCCTCTGACCTCCTTAGAAAGTGACTATGCAGCCGTGTAGGTCATATCTCAACCTGACTACATTTTTTTCAGGTGTCTCTTTTGCAAAGACCTAATATTTAGGACTGGATTCCTACCAGATGCCACATTCAGTGTATCTCCCATCATGCTTGACATGACAGAATTCAACATTTCTGGTCCTCAAGACCTGGGCATGATAGCACTAGAATGACAGAGGCAAGAGGATGACCAGTTTGGAACCAGCCTGAAATATATAGTGAGACTGTCTTAGGGTTTCCGTTGCTGCAATGAAACACCACAGCTAAAAGCAGGTTAGGCAGGAATGGGTTCATTTGGCTTTCAATTCCACACTGAAGTCCATCATTGAAGGAAGTCAAGACTGGAACTCAAAGAGGGCAGGAATCTGAAGACAGGAGCTGAAGCAGAGGCCATGGAGGGCGCTGCTTACTGACTTGCTCCTCATAGCTTGCTCAACCTGCTTTCTTATAGAACCCAGGACCATCAGCCCAGGGATGATGAGACCCACAGTGGACTGTGCCCCCCCCAATCACTAATAAAGAAAATGCCTTAAAGTTGGATCTTATGGGGTCATTTTCTTAACTGAGGTTCCTTCCTCTCAGATGACTTTAGCTTGAGTCAAGTTGATGTAAAACCAATGAGCGCAGAGATCCTGTCAGATGAATGAATGTAAAGTTCATCATGCAATGTTGGAGGAATAAAAATGAAAATGCCAAGGTTCTGAGTAGGCAGAAAAGCTCAGTTGGACAAGTCTTGTAGACTTTCAAACGGGAATTTCCTGTCTGAACTAGACATCCTATGTTCAAGTCTATCCACCCCAGATTTGGCAGTGACCAGGGCAGGTTTTGGAGTCAGCCTGCTGCCTGGACATCACTGCGTGGCCTGAGATGTACAGCACTCTTCCTTGCCTGGGCTTTCTACTCTCTCAAAGTGGGAGGTGACTTCTGAATCACATGGCGTCTGAGTCTTGGCGCTTGGGGAGCAGGATGGCTTTACAGCATAAAGACCTGCAGGGCTCGGGGGGGGTGGGGTGGTGAGCATGTAAGTCAACTCACTTATCGCTGATCTCTGTTGTTATTTTCCAAGAACCAGGGACTTAAGGATAGGCCTCCCATGGTCGCCTTGTTTTAAATAACTGTGTCCCTTCCCTGCCTCCACCTTCTAACTTTCCATGTATCTCTGTCTGTCTGCCCTCCTCCAGTAGGATAGGAGACAAGGATGGCAATTCTAGACTAGCTTGGTCCTTCAACTCCCCTTGGGCCCGGCACACATTAGGGGCACAGCATAGACCCCTCAAGTGAGGACGAGGCAAAGTGCAACCAGTTCCTCTTCAGGGGCCTCGGGTATGATCCCAGTGCACAGCTCTCTCTCTAAACCTCTGCCTGCAACACCCACCAGCATATAGCAACATCGCAACAGCAAAGCACTCAGGCGCCATGCAAGTTCCGAGTACCGGAGACCAGCTGCCAGGCAGAGACACGGCCGGTTCCCAGCTTGTCTTTCAACCTAGCTGTGTGGCTTGGGGCACAGCTCTCTGCCTTTTGCACCTTCCTCTTAGACAGGGAGGTCACTAGGCCTCTTCCAGTTTCCTTGGTCCTTCTAGGCCTCTACCCTAGAAAACCCAAGAAGGATTGAGTGTCTGAATTCCTGGGCTTCCGTGTTCTAAACGCAGCCCTGGCAGCCAGAGGAAACCAGGAACAGACCTCTACAAGAAAGGGCCAGCAAGCTCCCTTGGACTGGAGCTGACCCTGAGCGTGAGGGACACTTGCTGAGCCCTTTGAAGCTGGGACAGTCCTTTGGGTGGGGCGGGAGTCTGGTTGGGAAGGATTTTTCTTATGGGCAAGTGTTTCCTTTCCCTGGCATCCCTTTTCCCCAGGAATTCCCTTTAGCTAAAAGAGAAAGCAAACAAAAGCCACCCTCTCCACACACAGGAGCCTTTCCTCTGACTGTGAGGTCCTGATAAGAGAACCCGTCTGCCAATGACTGCATCCAGAACGCTGAGCTCCTCTGCCAGGCAAAGCCTCTTTGGCCTGTGATTAATGGGCAGCCGCGCGGGCGGGGCGCAGCATGCTGGACGGCCTTCAGGTAGTGGCTACAAGGTCAACGGTAGGTGAAGTTCTGGAATGGGGACGAGAAGTCAAACTGCCTGCCAGGCATGTAAACGTGCCCAGCTGTGACTGGTTTATGTCTCAGCCCGTACTCCCCCTCCCTCTGTTTAGGCTTATCTCCCCCCTCCCCCTTTTAGACCTACCCCCATCCCTACACTCCATGGTTAGGCACCAAAATGACCAACCTGTGGGACCGACTGAGTGAGTCCAAGGATAGCTATGAACTGCTCATGTGGAGGCCAGAGGTTGAAGTCAGGCGTCTTCCTCTGACATTCCCCGCCTTCGTTTTGAGGCAGAGTCTCTCACTGAACATGAAGCTCAGTTTGACTAGGCTGGCTGGCTGGTCATGAGCTCAGAGTTCTCCCTGCCTCCTCTCTCCCAGCTCCGAGGTTACAGTGCTAGTCACCTCGCCTGGCTTTTTATATATGTGCTAGGGATGGGAACTCGGGTTCCTGCTCCCGTGCAGGCAGGCTACCCACATTGCCATCTCTTCAGTCATCCAGGTTGTCCTCTCTGTTCTAAGGGACGTCTGCTTTGGTGGAGATCTAGCTGAGAAGAGTTCCGCTCTGGAGAGTTCAGCCATTCAACACAGAGACCACTTGCTACATGTGGCTATCTATTATGCACCTGAAATGTGGTCACCCCAAACTAAGATGGGTGAGAGATGCAAAATAAGCCCTGGATCTTAACAACTTAATGTGACTTTCCTCCCCACCAGGTAAAAGAACCCACTAATCATCTTTACGTTGATATGGAAATATTAAAACGTCACAATGCCGTAGCATCTCCCTTACAAACCTCAGCTCGGATAGTTACCAACACACAGTGTCTGAATCACATTGATTAGCATCTGGATTAGGGATAGCCCTGGTGGGAGCATTTAGGAATGGCATATACTCCCACATGTTGCCATAGCTTAATACTCAAGAGAGATTTGTCAGAGTAGAACTCAGGAGACTTGGACACCAGCATCAACCATCACTAGTAACTATGGGATGCTGAGAAACCCACTTCCTTGGGTTGAAGTTTTAGCGTCCATAAACTGGCTCAGAGTCCTTCCATCTTTTGTAGTGAACTTCAACAGTTCCCGCACTATTAAGACAAGCTTCCTGGTTTGTATCATAATTAAAAAACAGTAGGGCTAGCAGGATGGCTCAGTGGGTAGATGCACTTGCCATTGGGCCTGACATGTTGGAAGGAGAGAACCAACTTTTGCAGACTGTCCTCTGACCTCCACCTGTGCACCCTGGCACACAAATACATAAATACAGGCAAGTAAAATATAAAGGAACAATAAAAAGCTGAGGTATTTTTGTCATAAACTATCCAATACTGTAAAGGAGTTTTCTGACTGACAAACCTATTTTCTTCGTTTATTTTCGGCATTATGCTAAATGAGCAAATGCTAAGGAGCAAAGATCACACATATTCATTCCTTACAGGCTAGGCGTTTAAGTCCAAAGCACAGGCGGGTATGGGCAGGCAGGCGAGGTTCCTCCCACATGCTTCCTCCTTTGCTCAGAGTCCCTCTTGCTGCAAGTTTCTGTGTTCTCTTTGTATCTGTTGTCTATGTCTGGATTTGTTTGATTGTTTTTAATGATTTTTCCATACATATGTGATATATTGTAATTATATATTCACACCCACCCCTACTTACTCTCCTCTCTCTTCCGCTCCCACTAGGCCTCTTCTTTTGCTCAACTAGCCCCCTGTCTATTTTTATTTTATTGTATGGTATTGTATCATATTGTATTGCATGTGCACATATGTGCATGTGTGTGTGTGCACACCTGCATGTGTGTATTCACGTGTGTGTGCAGGTCTTGTGCAGGTAGCCAAAACTGATGTGTATTCCCGATTATAGCCTCCCCTGGCCTGAGGATACTGTTTCACCTTCTCCCCCTCCAGTTTTACTGGCTTTTGCTCCCTCTTCTACAATGCTCCCTGAGCCATGCAGGGAAGACACAGATGTTCTGTGTAGGGCTGAGCACCCAGCAGCTACATCACAATTTTTCTTATGAGGACATCTGCAGGTGATATTAGAACCAACCTGAAGAGTCTCACTTTAATTCAGGTCCGTCTTTAAAAGTTCTTTTTCTTTTATTGTTGAGAATACTTTTCGCTATCCTGGGTTTTCTGTTATTCCAAATGAATTTCCAAATTGCTTTTTCTAACTCTATGAAGAATTGAGATGGAATTTTGATGGGGATTGCATTGAATCTGTAGATTGCTTTTGGCAAGATGGTCATTTTTACTATATTAATCCTGCCAATCCATGAGCATGTGGGATCTTTCCATCTTCTGAGATCTTCTTCTATTTCTTTCTTCAGAGACTTGAAGTTCTTGTCATACAGATCTTTCACTTGCTTGGTTAGAGTCACACCAAGATATGTTATATTGTTTGTGACTATTGTGAAGGGTGTTGTTTACCTAATTTCTTTCTCAGCCTGTTTATCCTTTGAGTAGAGGAAGGCTACTGATTTGTTTGAGTTAATTTTATATCCAGCCACTTTGCTGAAGTTGTTTATCAGCTGTAAGAGTTCTCTGGTGGAATTTTTGGGGTCACTTAAGTATACTATCATATCATCTGCAAGTAGTGATAATTTGACTTCTTCCTTTCCAATTTGTATTCCTTTGACCTCCTTTTGTTGTCTAATTGCTCTGGTTAGGACTTCAAGTACTATATTGAATAGGTAGGGAGAGACTGGGTAACCTTGTATAGTCCCTGAATTTAGTGGGGTTGCTTCAAGTTTCTCTCCATTTAGTTTGATGTTGGCTACTGGTTTGCTGCATATTGCTTTTACTATGTTTAGGTATGGGCCTTGAATTCTTGATCTTTCCAAGACTTTTACCATGAATGGGTATTAAATTTTGTCAAATGCTTTCTCAGCATATAATGACATGATCATGTGGTTTTTTTCTTTGAATTTGTATATAGTGGATTATGTTGATGGATTTCCATGTATTGAACCATTCTTGCATCCCTGGGATGAAGCCTACTTGATCATGGTGGATGATCGTTTTGATGTGTTCTTGGATTTGGTTTTGGGAGAATTTTATTGAGTATTTTTGCATCGATATTCATAAGGGAAATTGGTTTAAAGTTCTCTTTCTTTGTTGGGTCTTTGTGTGGTTTAGGTATAAGTGTAATTGTGGCTTAATAGAACGAACAGGGTAGTGTTTCTTCTGTTTCTATTTTGTGCAATAGTTTGAAGAGTATTGGTATTAGGTCTTCTTCGAAGGTTTGACAGAATTCTATACTAAAACCATCTGGTCCTGGGCTTTTTTTGGTTGGGAGACTTTCAATGACTGCTACTATTTTTTTAGGGGTTATGGGACTATTTAGATGGTTTATCTGATTCTGATTTAACTTTGGCACCTGGTATCTGTCTAGAAAATTTGTCCATTTCATCCAGATTTTCAAATTTTGTTGAGTATAGGCTTCTGGAGGAATCACTATCCCTGACCTCAAGCTGTATTACAGAGCAATAGTGATAAAAAAAACTGTATGGTATTGATATAGAGACAGGCAGGAAGATCAATGGAATAGAGTTGAAGACCCAGAAATGAACTCACATACCTATGGTCACTTGATCTTTGACAAAAGAATAAAACCATTCAGTTGGAAAAAAGATAGCATTTTCAAAAAAATGGTGCTGGTTCAACTGGAGGTTTGAATGTAGAAGAACGCAAATCAATCCATTCTTATCTCCTTGTACAAAGCTCAAGTCCAAGTGGATCAAGGACCTCCACATAAAACCAGATACACTGAAACTAATAGAGGAGAAAGTGGGGAAGATCCTCAAACACATGGGCACAGGGGAAAATTTTCTGAACAGAACACCAATGGCTTATGCTCTGAGATCAAGAATCGACAAATGGAACCTCATAAAATTGCAAAGCTTCTGTAAGGCAAAGGACACTGTCAATAGGACAAAACAGCAACCAACAGATTGAAAGAAGATCTTTACCAATCCTACATCCTATAGAGAGCTAATATCCAATATACACAAAGAACTCAAGAAGTTAGGCTCCAGAGAATCAAATAACCCTATTAAAAATGGGGTACAGAGCTAAACAAAGAATTCTCAACTGAGGAATACTGAATGACTGAGAAACACCTAAAGAAATATTCAACATTCTTAGTCATCAAGGAAATGCGAATCAAAACAACCCTGAGATTCTACCTCACACCAGTCAGAGTGACTAAGATCAAAAACACAGGAGACAGCAGATGCTGGCAAGGATGTGGAGAAAGAGGAACACTCCTCCCTGTTGGTGGGATTGCAAGCTGGTAAAACCACTCTGGAAATCAGTCTGGCGATTCCTAGAAAATTGGACATAGTGTTACCTGAGGATCCAGCTATACCACTTCTGGGCATATACCCAAAAGATTCTCCAACATATAACAAGGACACATGCTCCACTATGTTTATAGCAGCCTTATTTATAACAGCCAGAAGCTAGAAAGAACCCAGATGTCCTTCAACAGAAGAATGGACACAGAAAATATGGTACATTTACACAATGGAGTACTACTCAGCTATTAAAAACAATGAATTCATGAAATTCTTAGCTAACTAACTAGAACTAGAAAATATCATCCTTAGTGAGATAACCCAATCACAAAAGAACACACATGGTATGCACTCACTGATAAGTGAATATTAGCCCCAAAGCATGGAATACTTGAGATACAATTCACAGACCACATGAAGCTCAAGAAGAAGGAAGACCAAAGTGTGGATGCTTCAGTCCTTCTTGGAAGGGGGAAGAAAATACGGGAGCAAATATGGAGACAAAGTGTGGAGCAGAGACTGAAGGAAAGGCCATCCAGAGACTGCCCCATCTGGGGATCCATCCTGTATACAGTCACAAATCCAGACACTATTGTGGATACCAAGAAGTGCATGCTGACAGGAGCCTGATATAGCTGTCTCCTAAGAGGCTCTGCCAGAGCCTGACAAATACAGAGGTGGATGCTCGCAGCCAACCATTGGACTGAGCACAGGGTCCCCAATGGAGGAGTTAAAGAAAGGACTGAAGGAGCTGAAGGGGTTTGCAACCCCATAGGAGGAACAACAATATCAACCAACCAGACCCCCCCCCATAGCTCCCAGGGACTAAACCACCAACCAAGGAGTGTATATGGAGGGACCCATGGCTCCAGCTGCATATGTAGCAGAGAATGGCCTTGTCGCACATCAGTGGGAGGAGAGGCACTTGGTCTTGTGAAGGCTCCATGGCCCAGTGTAGGGGAATGCCAGGACAGGGAGGTGGGAGTGGGTGGGTGGATGGGTGGGGGAGCACCCTCATAGAAGCAGGGAGACGGGGGTTGGGATAGGGGGTTTCCTGGGAGAAACCGTGAAAGGGGATAACATTTGAAATGTAAATAAAGAATATATCCAATAAAATAAATAGAGAAATAAATAAATAAATGTTCTTTCTCAAATGCAGCCATGTGGATAAGAAGCATCTACGTGGGAGCCTGGGGGAGGAGCTAATGCATCCCGTCATTCCACCTAGCCTAAGTGATCCCTCATCTGAGAGCTGATGGAGCCAGGAAGAAGTTTAGTTAGCCGCGGCGAAAGGCTGCACACAGAAGGGTCAGGAAGACACTAATTCTTTGCTGTTTCCGGTAGCACTTGGGGGATGGCAGATTTGAGCACCTAGAGCTGAGGTGCTTATTGTGGGTTACTGGAATTGGGGGTATAGCTCAGTTGCTAAAGTGCTTGCCTAGCAGAGAGGAAGCCTTGGGTTTGATTCCTAGCACCAGTTAAACTGGGAATGGTGGTGCATACCTGTCCGTAATCCTAGCGCTTGGGACCTGGAGGCAGGAGGGCCAGAAGTTCAAGGTCGTCCATGGCTGTATTAAATTTCTAGACAGTCCTGGGGTACAGAAATGCTTTTTCTAAATCATTTTTAAAGAGAAAAGAGGAGGGGAAGGGCTAGGGCAGGACCTTTGGAAGGAAGCCTGCCATGCCAAGCTAGAGGAGTCAGAAGGCACTAGACCCCTTTGTCTTGCTGAGACCCTTGAACTTGACCCTGTTGATTTGTAGAGATCCTTGGAAACTCATTATCTTGCCCTTGTAGCTTTCCTTCCTCGCTTTTCTGGGTTTTATTGTTCTTGTGTTTTGTTCTTGGTAAAATGACTCTCGTGCCTGAGATGAGGGAGGTGCCGCTTGTTAACACAGAGAGTTTAAATAAAGATAATCTTGGCAAACAAGTCTCTCGGAGTTGAAAGGAAAGATAGCCTTTGTTCTCCAAATAAGAATAGCCAGATCGGAATAAACATGCACGGTTTCACTGTGTCTACAGGGCCAGAGCACAGTGGGTGCCCCTGGGCCCACAGTTCCGCTTTGCCTTAGAACTGTGGTGGGACAGGCTGCCTACCCTGTCCAGTTCCCTTCCAGAAAACCGTTAAGTCCAGAGCCATTTAAATGCAGACGATGAAATGAATGGGCTGCACAGAGTCTCCTCTTCTGAAATATGCGTCTCCTGTTCTGTGGAGGCTGCCTGAGTCTTCCCTGACCTCTGACCTCCTCTCACACACCCACAGCCTGCCAAGTGCCCTAGAAAAGGACCCAGGGAGGAAGGCCAATCCACAGAGGCTGTTGACAGGCTGTGATGGAGCCTGATTTTCTTATTGAAATGGAGATTTTTGGGTCAGAGAGCCAAAAAGAAAAAAACAATCCACAGAACCAGAAGAGTCTCATCGAAATGCCATCCAGTCCCTGGATGGAAAGGAACACTGTTTAACTCTTAATTCAAAAGGGAGATGGGACACCATGCTGTTTGTCTCCCAGAAAACATGGCACCGGTCCCCAGTACACTGAATAGAGTTAATTCGCCTTCTATTTTTAGACTTGGTCCACATTTTATCCCTCCGTCTTGTTTTCCTGTTATTTCGTCTCTCACTCATGCTGATGTTTAGCACAGCAATGCGCCTTGCGTCCCTTTTGGAACAGGACTCACTAGCCCCAATGACCCATGTTTGCAGCCTCTCCTTGGCTGCGCCACAGGTGACGGAGTCTTTTCTTCTTTCTTCTTTCTCCAACTTTGCCCCCAGAAGGCTGGTCTGTGGGAAAGGGAACAGCCCAGCCTTAACCATTTACAGGTTTGGTTGACTGTTGGTCAAGGTAAAGCTCAGAGTGAATCCTGCAGAGGGCCTGTCACCTGCACCCTGGATAGCTGTCATATGCTACATGCTGAGGATTTGAATTCACACACTGTCCCCGGCAGGTTCTACCAGGGTCCCATGGGAAGAGACTGCATTTAGCTTTAGATTGTGATAGTCGAGTGCTCAGAATAGGATTTGTGCCCTCAGAAGACCAAGAAGAGAAGCCACCGTGTGTCCTTTGCCACATATGACTGTATACAAGCAAGGAAGACGGTTGGAACCACGTACAGAATGTGCCTGCGCCTGGACCTTGGATGACACACTAGAGTCTATGAAAAATGGCTGCCATGTATCCCAACTGATGATCGCAATGATTGCATTGACCCCAAAGTCAGCAGTCACCCCAACACATCTTTCCTCTGAGTTGCCTGGCAAGTCATGTTCAAGGACCAGAAGGACTGACCTTGATGGTTCTCGGCAGCTTCCTACCGGGTCCTGAGACGGATCCATTGAGCCTTTCCCTTCCCCTCTCTCTTAAAAAGACCAAAGCCCCCGCAGCACTGCTCCAGACACACCCCAAACTCCAACTACTTTCTTCTGCTTCGGTGGAGTTTCACAGGAAGTCCATTTTCCTCCTCTGTGGCCTCTGGGGAGCTGACATTTTCCCTGTCTGCTAATGCTGTGTACTCTGTCTGCATCCACAATGTGCCAGCTCTCTAAATCTATGGTTAATTTACCATCCTCCTCTACCCATTCAATGAAATAAATGACACATCCTATTCTGTAGCTGGACGGGGTATTCCAAGTTGATGCCAGTATCTTAATTATGGGACCTCATCTTGCTCCTCTCACGGAAGATGGGTAAGACCTACCTGCCTGAAGTGAGAAGACACGGGAGTTTGGGGCGTGATTCTAAAGCCCTTACACTGCCCAGATCTTTGCTACCCACTTAGCAAGCTCATCACGTCTCCCCAAAGTGCTTTACACAGTGCAATGAACTTAGGATAATTGCTCTGAAATTAATCTGTATGGAAACCCGTGTAAACCGGCATGGCATTTAGATTGTGAAGAGCACGCTGCCTTACCCAAGCTTCTCTCGGTGTCGTCGTGTTTTATGGAACTCAGGTAGGATTCACTCACAGCTGGCTTGCCTGACCTTTCACCATCCCATAGACTTTTAAACACAGCTTTGACTTGGCAAATGGAATGTGCCCCCTGTTCCTCTTGTGTGCAGCACTGGATAGTAAACCAGGGCACTGAGCGGAGTAGGCAAGTACTCCCCTAGCTACACCCTTGACCGATTTACTTTTTGCATTGGATTAAGGGCTCACTAAGTCCCTCTAGTTGGACTTGAACTCCTTTGGTAGTGCAAGCAGGCTTTGGACAAGAAATTCTCCTGCCGTGACTTCTCTAAAAGCTGGGGTTGCAGGCCTGCACCACCAGGCTCAGCTGATAGAGTGGTTTTTATAAGTGAGAAGTACAGTGGTTCTGACTGGTTTCTCCTCCTCCACTTGCTGTCAGTCACAGGGATGAAGGGAGCTAAGAGGAAAGAGAAGCAGAAATTCCTAGGTAAATGGGCAGATCTTGAAAATATCATCCTTAGTGAGGTAACCCAATCACAAAAGAACACACATGGTATGCAGTCACTGATAAGGGGATATTAACCCAGAATCTCGGAATACCCTAGACACAATCCGCATATCAATAGATTTCCAAAAGATGGAAGGAGAGACCCCTGGTCCTGGAAAGACTGGATGTAGGGGAACGCCAGGACAGAGTAACGAGAGGGGGTTGAATGGAGAAAAGAGGGAGGGAAGGGGGCTTATGGGACTTTCGGGGAGGGAGGAAATGGGAAAGGGGAAATGATTTGGAATGTAAAAAATAAAATAAAATAAATAATAAAAACAAACAAACAAACAAACAAACAAAAAAAACAGCCCAACGGCTTAGGAAAGAATCCTAAGCCGGGTCTGCACTAACCTGCTTGCAGCATCCTTTCATCCCAGGAATTACACTACTGTGGTACCTTAAACCCACAGTTATGTTCTTCAGCCTGGGACAGCCTTAAGTTACACTTGTGTTGGCTGTCATTGTGCCAGCTAATATTAACTTGACACAAGCTAAAGTCATCTGAGAGGAGGGAAACCTAATTGAGAGCATTCCTTTGTAAGATCCATATAAGTCATTTTCTTAATTAGTGACTGATGGGAGAGGGCACAGTCTATTGTGGGTGAGGCCATCCCTGGGATGGTAGTCCTGTGTTCTATAAGAAAGCAGGCTGAGCAAGTCATGAGGAAGAAGCTAGTAAGTAGCATGCCACCAGCTCCTGTCCCAAGGTCCCTGACCTGATTGGGTTCCTCCAGAGATGAACAGCGATGTGGAAGTTGAATGAATCCTTTCCTCCCCCAACTTTCTTTTGGTCATGGAGTTTCACCACAGCAGTAGGAACCCTGACTGAGACAACCTCCCAGTCCCCTCTGCAACAGTCTTTCCTCAAGACAGCCTTTGGGTTAGATCTTAGATGGCACCAGCCCTTGGTGTGTTCCTGGTGGTCTCTGCTCCCATGGTGGTAGAGTTACTAAGCCTTCCAGAAGCGAGGACTGCAGAGTCTTCACATGGAGCAAAGGACAGAAGGGCCAAGAGGGCCTTGAAGCCCTTTTATAAGACACCCATCTCTTCCATGAAGGCAGAGCCTTGTGTGCCAACTGCTTCTTCCTACGGTTGTGTGGGGGCTTGAGTTCCACACAATCACACACACAATCACACACACAGTCACATGCACATGCTTGCATGCACACACATGTGCACACACACAGACACATAAACACACACATATACATGCCACACACACATGCACACACAGTCACACATATATATGCACACACAGTCATACACGCAGACACACACAATCACACATACACATAGAGTCACACACAGTCATACATAGAGTCATACATATGCTTGTTTGCACACACAGTCACACACAGATATACACACACTTGCATGCACACACATGTGCACATACAGAGTTATACACACAATCACACATACTCATACACACACAGAGTCACACACAGTTACACACACAGTCACATACATACATACACATGCTTGCATGAACACACATGTGCACACACAGAGTCTCTCTCTCACACACACACACACACACACACAGAGTCATACATGTATACTGATTTGAGAGAGAGAGAGGGAACCACTGTATAGGAGAGGTGTTTTCCACCTCCTTATCATTCATTCCCCCACAGGATCCTATTTCTATCCCATTCTGTCCCCTAACTTGACTAAGACGAAGTCAATCATAATCAGTCTTGAGCTTCCTTCTGCTGCAGTAGTGAGAATAAAGAGTGTGCTCCCTGAAGTACGGGGCAGTGCAAAGGGATGTGCTTGGGACAGGTAAGAATTAACTTTTATTGTAAACTTGACACAACTAGATTCACATAGGAAGAGGGAACCTCAGTGGAGGGATTGCCCAGATCAGACTGGCCTGTGGGCATGTCTGTGAGAGATTGTCTGGATTCATGACAGATGTAAGAGGGTTCAGCCCACTGTGGGTGGAGCCATCCCTGCACAAGTGGCCGTGGGCTCTACAAGAAGCTAGCTGAGTGAGCCCTGAACACACCAGTGAACATCACCCCTGAGGGCCCCCCCTCTAGGCCTCTGCTTGAGTTCTTGCCCCAACTTCATTCACTGAAGGGCAGTAAATTGAAATAAACCCTTCCCTTCCTCTCCTAAGTTGCTTTGGGTCATCGTGTCTTATCACAGCGACAGACAGAGAACTTGAATATCCTAGAAGGAAAAAGTGAAACTCAAAAAGTGGGCTTGGAAGAGGGACTGGGAGAGCGGAGAGTGGCCGAGAAGCCCAGAGTGAAGCGAGTGGGGTAGACAGTGGGTCAGGGTGGGGCTGGGAACAACTTCATTCCAGAAAAATTCTCAATATTCGAAATTTTGGAATGTGGGTGAATTTGAAAATGGGTAGGCATTTATTTTATTTTTTTTAAAAAGCTTTCCTCTTAGTGTGGGGGATTGCCAAGGGAGTCAGAAGCAAACAGCTCCCATGGGTGTGCTCAACAAGACGTTGAAACTGCCTTTGAAGAGCACACACTTAAAATTATTTAAAATTATAACAAAATATACACAATATAACATTTGCCACCAAGAGTTTTTCAACATTCAGTTTTATCCTATTACACATTGCAAGTGTTGAGCAACAGATATACAGAACTTGTTCACGCCTATTTCCTTCCTCAGACCCCTGGAAACCACTGTTCAATTTTGTTTCTGTGAAGTCATTTATCCTACTTCCACTCAGTCTAAGCATAAGATATGTGTCTTTGTGTTGAGAACAAACATGCTTCGTTCTTGTCACGTGCCCATCGTTGAATCGTTCTGGCAGGAAAGAGGGAGCATGCCATGGATTGCTGGCACTGCGACTCCTCCATTCTCTCTTTCCACTGTTACCAAACATTGGACAGAAGCTACTTAAGGGAGGAAGGGATGGATACAGAAAATGTGGTACATTTACACAATGTCAGCTATTAAAAACAATGAATTCATGTAACTCTTAGACAAATGGATGGAACTAGAAAATATCGTCCTAAGTGAGGTACCCCAATCACAAAAGAACACACATGGTATGCACTCGCTGATAAGTGGATATTAGCCCAGAAGCTTGGAATACCCAAGATACAATGCACAGACCAAACGAAGCCCAAGAAGAAGGAAGATCAAAGTATGGATACTTTGGTCCTTCTTAGAAGGGGGAACAAAATACCCATGGGAGGAGATACAGAGACAAAGTGTGGGCAGAGACTGAAGGAAAGGCCATCCAGAGACTGCCCCATGTGGAGATCCATCCCATATATAGTCACCAAACCCAGAGACTAATGTGGATGCCAACAAGTGCTTGCTGACAGGAACCTGATATAGCTGTCTCCTGAGAGGCTCTGCCAGTACCTGACAAATACAGAGGTGTGTGCTCTCAGCCAACCATTGGACTGAGCACAAGGTCTCCAATGGAGGAGCCAAAGAAAGGACCCAAGGAGCTGAAGGAGCTCTCAGCCCCATAGGAGGAACAATAATATGAGCCAATCAGTACCCCAGAGCTCCCAGGGACTAAACCACCAACCGAAGAGTACACATGGAGGGACCCATGGCTCCAGCTGCATATGCAGCAGACGATGGCCTTGTCAGGCATCAGTGGGAGAAGAGGCCCTTGGCCCTGAGAAGGTTTGATGCCTCCAGTATAGGGGAAATGCCAGGACAAGGAAGCGGGAGTGGGTGGGTTGGTGAGTGGAGGTGGGAGGGAGGATGGGATAGGATGTTTTCGGAGGGGAAACCAGGAAAGGGGATAATTTTGAAATGTAAATAAAGAAAATATCTGATAAAAAAAAGAGAGAGAGAAAGGGTTCAGGGGATAGCGCCCATCATGGCGGGGAAGGCATGGAAACTGGAACCTGTCGCAGTTTGTTCACATCTCTGGATCGGGAAACAGAGCTCAAGCCAGAAGCCAGGCGGACCAACAACCTTCTTGTCCCACCCCTCGGCGAAGCACTGCCTCCAAGAGGGTCCAACTCCTCCTGAAGGTTCCACAGGCTCAGACCAGAGAGGTGACTCAGCGTGCAGACATGCTTACAGCACGAGCCTGACCACTTGAGTTTGATTCCTGGAACTCAGGGCAGAAGGAGAAGAGGCGGCTTCGGAATGTTGTCGGCGGACGTCTACATGTACACCATAGTGGCTTGCTTGTGCTTCACCCCAACACCACCACACAGTAATACAACAACAACAACAACAGTTTAAATAAGAGATTCTACCACCTCCTAAAACAACACCATCAATTGGGAACAAAGCATTCAAGAACATGAACCTGTGGGAGACATTCTGCATCCACCCACAAGAGCCCAGGCACTGGGAGATGGCCAATCCGAGAAGCCAGATCTTGGCTATGGCTCCTCGCATCACCTCAGCCTGTGGCACAGCTGCCTGCTCTCATATTTCTATTCTGGTCTTAACTTTCCTCCCTAGCCAGTGCTTCATGAACTAATTGCCGAATCGGAATCTGGAACAACAACAAAAAAAAAAATTCCATGAAAGTACTAACAGCTGACCACATCATAAAGTGCATTGTGTTTCAACTTCGTGGTTCCATCCACTGAATCTCTAAGGAAGAGTTTCAGATGATGGTCATGGTCTGGTAAGGGACATCCCATTTGCACAGCCCTTTATATGTCTGCCCTGCCTTGAGCTATAGCCTTAAGTCTGCCTCAAGTCTGTCAGGGATGGAGGCTTTTATGGGTTGGATATAAAATTTGTATATCTGAAGTTTGTTCCCAGTTAGTGATACTGTTTTAGAAGTTGTGGAGTCAGTCGGGCAGTGGTGGCGTAATCCCAGCACTTGGGAGGCAGAGGCAGGAGGATTTCTGAGTTCGAGGCCAGCCTGGTCTATAAAATGAGTTCCAGGACAGCCAGGGCTACACAGAGAAACCCTGTCTCAAAAAACAAAAAACAAACAAAAAAAAAAGTAGAAGTTGTGGAGTCTTTATTTAATTTTTAAAAATTTGTTATGGTGTGTGTGTGTGTGTGTGTGTGTGTGTGTGTGTGTGTGTGTGTGTCTATGTGTGTGTATCTGTGTAGGCACAGGCACAGGCATGTCATGGTGTGTAAGTGTAAGGCATAGGAAAACATTAGGGAGTCAGTTCTCTCCTTCAGTAGGTTCCAGGGATTAAATTGGGTCATCAAGTAAGGGATTACTCCCTAGGGAGAATCCATTCACCAAATCAAGGCACATATACTAAAGACCTTCTGCCTTCCTGCTTGGTGCCTGAGTGGAGACACTTTGACCTGCTTCTGCCAGTCAAGGTAAACCTCTGAGAAGAACTGAAGAAGAAGGACTCCCATAGGGCAACTCTGGACCATCTATGATGCCAGGTAAAAGTACTTCAGACTGGAGGCTCTCTGGGACCCTTGCAACTTGGATTCATGCGCTGTCTTATTAAATGTCCTTTATTCTCCTGATGTAATTGTCTCCTCAGAGGCTTAATGCTGAATAATCTCACTCTAGTTCTCTCTGAACTTTGGCTGGCTGGTTCAACTCAGCTGTTTTGGCTTGAACTCCTCTCCAAGCTGACTGACTCCTTCTGGCTTCTCTCAGCTTCTCACACAAAATTGCTCTGCTTGGCCTTAAACTAACTCTGGCAATCTGTTCTCATCTTCTGGCTCTTTCTTATTCTCTGCCTTTAACTGCCTCTACTGACCTGCACTAAACTGCATGAGCTCACTAATGAACTCAACTCCACTGTACTGCACTGTCTCCCATCTGACTGACTTTCCTTGCACTGCTCTTAAATAGCTTCTCTTCCCTGTGCCGTTCTCGTGAGAGTTGGGCATATCTTATCTCTGACTCATTCTGTCAAATCTTTCTCTGATTCATCACTTTGTCTGGCCCTCAATTAGACATCCCTTTCAAACATGGCTGCCTCCTTCTACAAACCAATTTTACCTTAAATGTGTGTACTAAGGGCATGTCTGAATTCCAGCGAGAGGGATTAAAGGTGTGTGGTGTGTTTATATTCCAGCCAGATCACAAAGATCTAGGTCTTTGGATGTGACCCCTTGCCAGAGCAGCCATGTTGCTGGAATAAAATTCTTCTACGTCGTTTTAAGTCCAGGGCCAGAGCAGAACCTGGATCCCCAGACAGGTGAGTTATGAGGGAGGCAGCCTTTCATGACACTGAGGGAAGGAGGAGCTAAGACAGTTTTCTCAGATAAAGTTGAGCATTCTCAAGTGGTTGCCATGACATCATCTGCCATAACATCATCATTTGGGGCAAGAGAGGCCTCTGAGCCTACTCATCACCTGGCTGCCATGTCTCTTAGTGGGGCAGACTTCTTACATCACACTATCTTGGGAGGAAGTCCCTGCCTGGTGAAAGAGAGCACGTAGCTACCTTCTGCAGGAGTGCAGCATCTGCATGGATGCATGGCAAACCGCCCACAGGCTAACAACCTGAAGCGGTTGCCACTAGAGACAGAAATAAACTACAGTCCAATTAGGAAGAGGTTTCCTGGCTTTGAGGAGATTCCAGCCAAGAACTCTCCAGCGTGAAAAGGGAGCCTGAGTCTTAAGGTAAAGAATGATTTACCAAAAGGCAACTTGATAGTAGACATGAAAACACGCCCGTAGCGCGCCTTTAACAATCAGAGAAAAATAACTGCATGTGTGAGCTGGCTGCCTGTAAAACCCCACACTTTGAGACTCACTCCGATGAGCAGTGGCACCAGACAGTGAAACATTTAGCATCTTTTTGGATGGGCTACAGCTCTGCCGTGTGCATCTGGCCTGGCTTCTCAGTCTGCTGGAACAGGATGAAGGTTTTTTGGTATATATTTGACAGGTTTATCCACCTGTTTTTTTGAGCCTGTGGTCATCTGGTAGGTGGTGGTGGTGGGGTGGTCTGGTGGTGGATGCCTTCACCCAAGCCATTCATCCCAGAGGTGGGTGTTCCTTACTCTGCCCTGCAGCTCCTACAGCAAAGAGAATGGCTCAAAGAAAACTAGATTGATGACTTGTCCCCATTTTGTTTCTGTTATTGTTATTGTTGTTGTTTGCTTTATTTATGATCCTCATGGGATACACAGTGGCTGGCCTGCTGTGACATTAGAAATAGCTCGAGAGTTTAGGGATGACTTATGCTTGAAGATCTGGGAGAGAGCGGCTGTTTGTTGACAAAGTGGGTGGTGTGTTAGGATAGGACTAGGCCGTCGGAGAAGCTGTAGTGTACAACATGAAGCCAGAATGAAGACAGGCATGGCCGCTGTCACACGGAGAACTTGACCATCGCGTCTGGGCTTCCCTTTGCTCTTCCAGGACTTGCTGGCAGAAGAACAGCACAGACTCCTGTTGTATAAACCTCTCTGCTTCGTCATTACTGACTACCATGCCTGCCACAGTTTGGACAGCCCATGGTGGCTGGGGTTTCTCAATCTCCAGGAGTCAGCAACTGAGGGTACAATATCTAAGGGTGCTAGGGGCCAGTCAGTGAGAACCCTAAGTCACAGGAATCAAGGAGTCTCCTCTGCTGAAGTTCACCATCAACTGTCTCATGGCCTCAACAGAAACACCTCTAAGAGTTACTTTATGTAAGATTATAAGGTGCTAGCACTGGGGTCCCAGAGGGAAAGACTTATGATCTTCAAACCAAGGCAGGCCAGGTTGGTGCCATGGGGAGATAGTGACCTGCCTCACCCACTGGTGATAAAGGGACTCTCTGGATCCCTCTAGAATCTCTCGAGGGCTTGGGGAATGGGAAACCTCACCTAGTGTAACCCCATCAGCTACAAGGAGACCCAAACCCAACAGGAAAGCCCCCTTTCTGAGAGGCACAGTGGTCCCAAGTCCTCCCTCTCCAGCCTTCTTGCTAGAGGCATGTCCCTTGTGTAATCATCTCTCCTCTGTCACTGATCAGCACTGAGTGCTGGGCCTGGCAGCCATTTGTTCTCAGACTCCTGTTCTCTTCAGCCCCACCCTCCCAGCTCCTCTGCAAGGCCCTGACCCTACCTGTATGCCATCTAGGATGGGGCCAGACTGGGGACAACGCTGTTTACCTTGTGGAGGCAGAGGACCAGGTAACGTCCTTTGTTGGCTGTTGCTAGTTGTTAGGAGAAATAAAACCCCAGGATTGGCACAGAGGCTATAGAAATGGACAGAACCACCTTCCCTGGAGGTTGTCTCAGACTCTGCAGACAGTGAGACAGAAAAATGACAAAGGAGGTTTTGTTTGCCTGCAAGCTTCTGCACCTACTGCCTTTCATACACTGGCGAGGAGGGGGCGTTGCTCCTGACTCGCTCTTCCTTCTCGTGCTCCGTCTTCTTGCCCCACCTTCTCTGTCGTTCGTTTCTGTCACGTGTGGCTGTCCTTATTACTGACTCTAGCTATGGAATGTCTTCTGTCGGTCTTTTACCTTTCCCCTCTTCCTTTTTTTCCTTTCGTTGCACAAGTGAAGTGCACATACTGTACACACATGTACATGTGCACTCTCATAAGGATTACAGTCATAGAACCACAGAGCGCCACAATAGAAACATGCACGCACTACACACGGACATAGAGGCCTGATCGCATACAACTCCTCCAGTCCTATACAGTTCATACAGTCACACACATACACACACATATACACATACACACACACACATACACTCACACTCACACACTCCACCCCTTTCCTGCTGTAGCCAAGCTAAGTAAACTCAGAAGAGACTAGCTCTCTACCCACAGGCTTGATGACACCTTTTGTCTTAAGAGCAATTGGTGGCCATGGAACTGTAAGTGGGCTGTGGATCAAATAGATCAATAAGCTTATGTGCAGAGTCGAACCGGTTCCAGCCAAATCACTTGCTGGAAATGAAGTTGCCTGAGCAGGTGGTGACCTTGGAGGCTGCAAAGACTTCTAAGGCCTGGGACTTCTCAAGTGCCCTTTGAAGATGATTATGTTGAGGGCTTCATGGTCATTGTTGCTTCGGGTCTTCTGACTCTAGGCTGTGAATGACACATCATAGGAGGGAGACGGGAGATGGCAGTCATGCTGGAGCGTTGCTTGGTTGGTTGGTTTGAAGGTTCTTTGGAGGAGATTCGGAGTCTGCGACTCAAGCTGAAAGCAGACTGACAGGTCTGCCTGGTCAAAGTTCAAATGCTAAGGGATTCGAGTTCCATCACGGCTCTGTCAGAGGTCAGCCGCCATACACCAGTGTCAGTCAACATCTTGAGGCCTTGGCTTCTTATCTTCCCTGCCAGTAACCCACAAGTCAATTTACTGACTGAAAAAAAAAATCTATGCAGAAAGTTCTTTGTCCGGGTTGAAAAATAACAAGAAGCTGTAAAATATTTTATTTCTTTTTAACATAAGCAGGAAACGCATGGTTTAGAGTTCCCTGTAAGTCAGTCGTAGGTTGGGGACATTTATTGTCAAAACAGTGATTTTACAACCACTGACCATAGTAGTTAGGCTGGGAAAAAAAAAAAAAACCAGGAACGGTAGTTTGACGAAAATAAGGAAAGGGTACAGAATATCTAAAATTAGGATCTTGCCAGAAAATCAGTAGCTCGTAGGGTTTTTTCTGATGCTCAAATACAAGAGTAATACCATAGAGTTGGGTGATAGCTAATACTCAAAGCCAGGAGTTTTCCACATGTCAGGAGGATGTTAAGTAAAGTTTAACATGTTCCATTTCAGTTGGATGGAATGTGTGTTATGTATGTACTATATAGAGAAATATTAAGGAATGTATAAAGACAGATATATGAAGGCATTCATTATATATATGTATATATATATACATATATATACAGATAATATCTAATTAAGAAAAGCTTTAATTTTTATTAAAAATGTTCAAAAACAGGTATAAAACTTTAAACAAAGCTTTGAGCCTCAAATAGATAAATTCTCATTATGTGGAAACCCTCAGCCGTATTTCAAAAGAATCCCAGATTTCCCCACACATCGTTTATAAACAACCTCCAGCACCTAAGCAGTTGCTTTTATAGCTTTTGAGGTCATGTCAGCTTGGACTAGGGCCCTAGACTGGTCATCTATTATAGTCATTGCCAAGTTAGAAACAATTTAGTGGCTTAGCACACAGTATCTTAGAGTTTGGAGATCAGAAATCAGAACCGGGCCCACTAAGATATCCCCGGCCTTGATTTTACTTTCCATTTTGAGATACAGTTGTCCAGACAGGCCTTAAAATGTTGATCTTCCTGCCTCAGGCTCCCAAGGAGCTGGGATCGGGGTCTATGACATCATCCATAGCTGGTTTTAGTTTGGTTTGGATTGGTGGGTGGTGGTTTTGGGTTTTTAAAGGTGTGGGTGTGAGGTCGTCTGGCATTGCACAATCTTCTCTCAGACTCAGGTCAACCTTGTCCTAGGTGAGGGGACAGTGGGATTCCCCGGAGAGACTGCAGTGCTGACGATTACAGGAAGCCAGGCTATTCCAAGTAAAAATGGCTTCCTTACAAGTTGGTGGGCAAGTAAGGGGGTAACCAGCCACTTCCTGCTTGGACTCAATGTCTACTCCACAGGAAGGAATCCATGTCTCATACTGTAAATCTAGTCACAAGTCATGGCTGTGGAAGTCATAAGCCAGGGGGAAGCAGGTGGGTACTCTTATTGTTTTGCAAAATGGACAAGTCAAACTGCCTTCTAAACTCTTATGTTTAAACCATAGATTAGCAACGCTCTCATCCCTGGTCAGAGAAGCTTCTTTCCGCATTGGACAGCAGTTAATACAGAGACTTCTACTGGTCAAAGCATTGAGCATAAGTGAGGAGCGCTCCAGACTTTGATGTCACCACCCCACCCGCTCCGACACTTGGGGACCCTGGAAGAAGGGCAGAAAGAATCTAGCAGCCAGAGGAGGAGTGCTGTGAACACTGTTTTCTGAACTTGACACGGCTGTGTATGTAGTTACCGGCATGCCAGCCCTGCAGGAGCTCAGGCTGATCAACATTCCAGCACAGTCTTGGGGGGGGTGCTCATGACACCCCACCCTTGGCTGAGGAGCTGCAGGCAGCTGACAGCTGCCTGCCGGGGAGAGGGGAGTCATTTTTTTCCTTCAGAAGTGCTGCTGCTGATAGGCTGTTCATGGTCCGGTGGGTGGCCTCCCGCCCGTGTGCATGCGGGCGGCACTAATGGGACACAGCCGGTTATAAAAAATAGAGAGAGGAGGTTCTGAAGGAGGGAGGGAAATGTGTTAGGAGGAGTCAGGGGAGGAGGAGTTGAAGTAGGTAGGGTTAAGATACATTGTATACATGTAGGAAGCTGTCAGATGATACATTTTAAGTATTCTTTATTTTATTTTTTCTTTTACAAAGTGTGTGGCCAGTTGTGAAGCACCCCGCTCAAGCAAAGGAACGGTGGAATGTCTGTCCTCGGTTAATTTTTACATTCTTCTGCCCTGTATTAAATCAATGTCATTTCACAGGTCAGTTCACAAGGTCACGGGTTTGTTCTGGTAGCAGGTGCTAAAATAACAGTAAATTCTGTCGGTATAACTAGTCAGATCACGGACTCTGTTTACTATCCACTTTTCCGGTTGGTTCTGAGCCTAAGGGCTCTTGCCGTATCCGCAGTAGATAGACCAGGGCTCTGTGTCCTGGTTGGATTCTCCTTCAGATTAAAATCAAGTTGGCTTTGAGGCAGTTCCCTTCCAGGCTTCTGGAACTTTGACAGCATTTTCCTTACTTGGAGATGTCTCTGGTTCATTTAGGTGAGGGGTGCGGTTGGCTGGTGATCCCCTTCTTAATTAGCTCCCAGAGTTCACTCTCAAATGATCACCCCGAGCTACATTACAATAGATTGATCCACACTAAACACAACCTTGGGGTGTTTGTGAAGCTGGGGGCGGGGTTTGCAAACAGAAATCCTGAGAACAATTAATCCTTCTGGCATAGCAGCAAGGCACTGGCCCCACAAAGACAACTCTGTGAGGAGATTTTCAGATTCATTTTTTTTAGCAGAGTGCTTCCATTCTGGCTGATGGAAGGGCTAAAGCTGAGGGAGTATCTTGGAAAGCAGGTGATTACTGCTCCCCAAATCCTGAGTGACACTCATCACTGCTGACAAATCGGGAGGAGAGTAATCCCACCCTAATTAGCTGACCTTCCACTGATCCCCCATCTACATCCTACTTCCTGGAGGTCTTTTACCAGTTTCACTGGGACAGTTCACCACACCCCAGTGAAGCCCTGCGGAGTGTCATGTGCAGTGTGAACACTGAGTATCTGAGAGCAAGCTAGGTGTGTGCTTAAGGCTCTGCCCCCGCGTTGATAATTAGAGATGTCACTGTCAGTCAGCAAACACATCGCTTGCTGTGTCGTCCGTCCGTCCATCCAGTTCTGTATTCAGCGGGTAGCTGGCAAGGTCGGACTTCCTTCTCACTGTCCTCTGACAGAGGTAGCCCTGTTTGTTCTCACCTGACTGGAACTGACTATGTAGACCAGTCTGTCCTGAAACTCTTGGAAGTTCTACTGTCCCATCCCCATCTCTAGCCACCCTTCCCGGGGCCAGCATTTCTTTTAATTACCTCTTCCACCGATGCTGCTGGGACACAGTCTTGACTGTCAACTTGACACGAACTAGAATCACCAGGTAAAAGAGAGCCTCATCGGAGGGATAGCTTCCATCAGACTGGCCCGAGGGCATGACTGTGGGCACGATCTTTATTGATGACCGATGTGGGAGGGGCTAATCCCCGGTGGGCAGCACTGTGCCTAGGCGCGTGAGCCTGGGCTGTACAGGAATGCAAGGCAGAAGGAGCAAGCAAATATGCACCATCCCTCCGTAATGTCTGCTGCAAGCCCTCGTCTAGGCTTCCCACCTGTTTGAGTTCCTGCCTTGACTTCCCTCACGGCTGTGAGAGGAAACAAGCGTGTCCTTTCGGTTGCTTGTGGTTGATAGAGTGCAGACCCGAGCATGGCCTGGAGTGCACTCTTGGATCTGCTCCCACTTGCAAAAGCAAGTTGACTGATGAGCCACCGACCCCACACTTCAGCTTGCTATGCAAGGTTTGCCCCCAACAGTCAGTCCAGCCGCACACAGCAACCCCGAGGGTGGGGGTGGAGGGGGGGTAACTGGAGCTGCAGTGACACTTAGTCCACAGAGTGGCCTCGGGCTGCACCTTCCTCATTCTAGAACGCCAGCTGTGTGTGAGTTCTTGAGGTTTTCTGCGATGAAATTTATTTTGTAAGTTTAGATTGGCACGCGCGATGTTGATGCTACACGTGGCCCCAGCTGCTATGGAGGTTTACAGATAACAACGGAGCCGCTCTACGCCAACCTCTGGGGAGAGGCGTGGCTCATGGGCCCAGCCATTCATTACAGGCCTCTCCTGATGGTTGTTCCACAGAAGGCCTGCAGAGGACGCTGCCTGTCTCTTGCTCGTTCTTTCATCTTCAGGAGGTTCGGTGTTTGGAAAGGTAAGTCTCTTCGCTTCCGGTAGCCAGGAAAGTGCTGCTCCAAGCCGTGAACTATCTAAGCCAGTTTCTTCATTCCTCAGTTGTTTGCTTCAGGTACTGGTAGCTTTTAACAAAGAGGAGAGCTGAGTATGTCTTACCCTGAAGCTATAAATTCTAGCCAAATCCTGACACACTTACTGCACAAAATAAAAACAAAGTCGTCGGACAAGATGTCTTTTATTTTTCTTTTTTCTTTTGTAAGACAGGGTCTCACTGTGTAACTTGCACTGGCAGCTCTCAGTGTGAGAGGAAACTGCTACACAACACACAGACGCAGGAATCGAACCTAAGTCCTCGGGCTTGCACAGCAACCACCTTACCCTCTAAGCCGGCAACCCAGCCCACATGTGCAGTTTGTTTACTGGCAATATAACCTCTTGCCCTGGAGTTAAGTTGGTCTTGAAAATGGGGAACATCTGCAGGAGGCTGACAGGACCGTCATGTCTTCCAGGTGGATGTGGTAACCTGCACTGGGACAATCTTCCTGAATGATTGCTGGGAAACCTTTCTAATGCCAGAGTCAAGGTATCAGCTCAGAGGAAGCCCAGTGGAGGCTGGCATGCACTCATTAGCCAGCCATTGCGCACAGGGTGGTGTCTCCAAGAGAAAGGGCTGCCTGGCTCTAGAACTCTGCACTTTGCCTGGTTGAAGGTCATGGTCTCCCAAAGGGACACGTTCTTGTCAAGTACTGTGGTGCATAGTTGCATCTGCTCCTGGTTTTGCTGGGCTGGAAGCTGCCCCTGTCTTCCCAGGTGACCCTGGGCCCTACTCAGCCAACTCAGGCTAGTCATGAAGATTCAAACCCTCAATTCTGAGGGAAAGAACTCACAGGTCCCTTAGTTGGTTCTGGGATAAGCTTGGATAGTTTTCTCTCTTTTTCATCTCTTTCTTCCTTTGTCACTGTCCGTTTTTACATGTTATCTCTCGGTGCCACTGACCCATGCTAACCGAGGGTCATTGTCTATTTCTTGAAAACTCTAATCGAAGCCTGCAGGTTCCATTTCCGGAGGCACCTTGGCCCTGCTCCCTCACCTTCCAACCCGAGGTCGGAATTCCTCCCTGACCCAAGATAAAGAACCAAAATAAGTCTTGGGAAACCTGGAATTTCACTCAATTAGAGACATTTCCTCCCACTCTGGGAAATGTAAACGACTTCTCTCGCTTCCAGAGCAGGGAGTGGCGGCTCCTAGGGAAGAGAAAGGGCTTGTGCTAAACTCTGCATCAAAGCGCCTCCTAATCTTGAGATGTTATCTAGGACCTTCTATATTTTCAAAGTTTAGTTCAAGTTCATGCCCTTCGGTTGCCTCAAACTCAGCATTTGCCTAGACTGCTGACGTAGGGGAAAACGCATGTTTGCTCTCAAAAATAAAATGGGGGGAAAGGGGAAGGAAAAGGAGGTTCAGATCTCAGTGTTTGGATTTAAGGTTAAATGCTAAGTCCTGAAATGTTTTTGCTTTAGGATTTACAATCTCTAATAAATCAACGACTATGCTTTAGGATTTACAATCTCTAATAAATCAACGACTATACTACGCCTCATCGGCTTCGACTCTATAGTTTGGTCATTTGTTGTTAGTTTCAGTGGAACTAGAACTGGAGAGACAGCTCAGTCAGCAAGGTGCTTGTCACACAAGCATGAGGGTCTGAGTTCAATCCCCAGCACCCTTGTAGAAAGCTACACGTGGGCATCTGCGCCTGTGCACACATGTGCTCATGCATACACACACACATACACACATATACACACATACACATATACACACACACCATACATATACACATACACAAATATACACACATATACATACACACACACCACACATATACATACACACACATACACACATACACACACACCACACATATACATACACACACACATACACATACACACACACCACACATATACACATAGACACACACCACACAACACACATACACATATACACACACACCACACACCACACATACACACATACACACACACCACATACATACTACACAGCCACCACACACACACAACACACACACATACACACACACACACCACACATATACACATACACACACCACACAACACACATACACACACACCACACATACCACATACATACTACATAGACACCACACACACACATACCACACAAATATGCACATACACACACACCACACATACCACATACATACTACACAGCCACCACACACACACACGTATACACATACACATATCACACACACACACACCACACACATCACACATACACACACACACACGTATACACATACACACACATATCACACATACCACACACATCACATATACACACACACACACACGTATACACATACACATACATATCACACACACACACACACCACACACATCACACATACACACACACACACGCATACACATACACACACATATCACACACACCACACACATCACACATACACACACACACCACACACATCACACACACACACGTATACACATACACATACATATCACACACACACACACACCACACACATCACACATATACACACACACACACGCATACACATACACACACATATCACACATACCACACACATCACACATACACACACACCACACACATCACACATACACACACACACACACACGCATACACATACACACACATATCACACACACATCACACATACACACACACACCACACACACACACACAGACAATAAAAAGAAACCAGTGGATTATATAAGGCAGGCAGTTTTGTTGACTTGAATTAGTTGAATTAGAACTCGATTCAAGTCAGCTGGCTTACCCGAGTCCGTCCCACCCAAGCTGTCAATTTGGACGAGGCTGGAGAGAGCTTCAGAAAAAGCTGACTAAAGGGCTGGCGTGGTTTTTCCAAACTCTTCTGCTCCAGCGTCAATCTGGAGTTGGACATTGCCCACAGAGGCGCCATAGGTGGGATTATACTGTTTAGCAGAGGATGTCACACCCCAGCTGCTCTTCTCCCACTCGGTGCCTCTTCTGTGTTTCGACCCAGGTTCTTCCTCTCCGTGTAGTGCTAGCTTTTGGTAAAGAGGTCAGAGTTAGAAGCTGAGGCCACTCTGTTTGACAATCTTCCTGAAGCCTAGGGATGAATAAGTAGGCCTGCTTCAAAGGGAACGTCCTGGGAAGTGGTGGGCTTTGTTTCTAACAAAGCCCTGGCTGCCCCAAATATTAGCAAACTCCTCTTTTGGAAGCACTTTGAACACTGCTCCAAAAGCATCACAAGGCAACGGCCACAAGGCATTGCACCAAATCTCTGCATGGCTTGTGAGCAGTGGGTCAACCCGCCTGGCCTGCGAGGTTCTCTCCTAACCGCTTTGATATGTATGGAATCTTCCCCGCTGCTTCTGTTGGTGTTACCGTCAGTTATGAGCTGTCCTAGTCACGGGAGTGGGAGCTAATATGAGCAGATATAATATGTCTGCAGAGTGAGAGTGAGTTCAACACCTCCTGCCCCCATCCCCTCACCCCGACTCCCAGCTCATCAGGAAACAGCTCTGTCATGGACCGCTGACACTGTGCATACCTTGCAGGCAGATGCTTGAACTCCCTCCATTCTAGAGGTAGTTTGTGTAATGAGTACAACTAGAAGAGGATTCCCCACCCCTGACCAACAAGTTCACTTACTGCCTTAGAAAATGGGCACAGTGTCTCCCTTCAGACCCAAGGGCATGAGAGCTTACCAACTAGCCCCACGAAGGTGGTATCCCCTGAGGAAGCAGAGAATGGTGTGGCCACTGATCAGGATGAAAGATCCAGGGCAGCAGTCGAGTGCTTACCTAGCATGACTCGGGCTCTGAGTTCAACACCGAGCACTGGAAATAAAAATAAAACTTATGGCAAGCAAGATGGCTCAGCAGACAAAGGTGCCAAGCTTTGACCTGAGATTGAGCCTTGGAACCCACATGGCGGAAGGAGAGAACCAACTCTCTGGTTTTCCTCTGACTGCCATCCAGATGCCGTGGTACACGACAACATTTCTCCCTCTCTCTTTCCCGAATGAATACACCAATAAGTGGGAAATCTTTACATTTAAATTTGACTGCTACTATTATGAGCACTCCCTTTTGGGACTAGGTATCATGGAAATATTAAGAAACCTGGAACTATCCATCACAGAATTTATATAAAACGATTGAAGAAACTCCTCTATGAAAATTAATAGGTAAAGCTCACTGTGTGCACAGGCTAGCATTTGATTCTCCCTGTGATCCACTGTGTGCATAGGCAAACGTTTGATTCTCTTTGTGTCTCTCAGTGGTTATTGGGGATACACAGATTCAGGTGCCCTGGCCACTGTTCTCACCATAATAAACCATCCTGTTTCCGACATAGGAACTTAAACTGTCAGTCTGTGGCCCTATGGCTGACTAACTGTAGGCAAGTGGCTTTCAGGATTCTTGGTATTCCTTGCTCCAGAGAACAAACCACAAGGAATGTTGTGTTGGTGCTGAGCAGGGTAGGAGGAGAGAACGCCCTAGAGAAATTGGAATAACAAGCAAACAGACAAATCTTTATATGGGCTATAATGTATTGTTGTCCTGTGGTTGCTAAGACGACCATCCAAATTGAATTGATCAAAATGGTAAGTCTATCTTCTGACAGTTCTGGAAGCCAGAAATCTAAAATCAAGGTGTTAGCAGAGTGGAGGATGTCTGAGGAAACTCTGGGGGAGTCTGCTCCCAGTTTCCTACTTCAGATGCTGTCAGCATGCCTTGACTTGTGGCTACATCACTCCGACCTCCGTTTCTTCTGTAGCTCTCACAAGATTAGATTAGATTTAGGGTCCAGGATCCACCCATATTATTCAGATGATCTCATGCTAAGATACTTTATCTTAATTTTATGGGCATAATCCCTTTTTCCAAATAAGGTAGCATTCATAGAGTTGGGGATTAGAAATAGGGTATCTTTTGATGCACCATTTAGTCCAGGACAATGCCCTTCATTTGCATAATTTGAATAGTCAAAATAAATCTTAAACCATTATGCTAATTGAAATGGTCCTGGCTTAGTAGATTCTCTACTTTCCCGATAGACATCAGGACAACTCTTCATTTTTTGTGGGTTTTTGGTTTTGTTATTGCTTTTTGCAGGGGAGGTAAACCCCAGCTACTTCATTCTAGGTGTTAAAAAAGTTCTGCAGATAATATCTCAAGGCAAATGGATGCAGTGAAAAGCAACAGACACAAAGAGACAAGACACTATGGGAGAATGGTTGGGTCTGCACAGCGAGAACACAGGGCTGTCACATGAAGTTGTGTCTGAACAGTGTGGACACAGAGCTGTCACATGAAGCTATGTCTGAACAGTGTGGACACAGGGCTGTCACATGAAGCTATGTCTGAACAGTGTGGACACAGGACTGTCACATGAAGCTGTGTCTGAACAGTGTGGACACAGGACTGTCACATGAAGCTATGTCTGAACAGTGTGGACACAGGGCTGTCACATGAAGCTGTGTCTTCAGAGTGTGGACACAGGACTGTCACATGAAGCTATGTCTGAACAGTGTGGACACAGGACTGTCACATGAAGCTGTGTCACATGAAGCTGTGTCTTCAGAGTGTGGACACAGGGCTGTCACATGAAGTTGTGTCTGAACAGTGTGGACACAGGGCTGTCACATGAAGCTATGTCTGAACAGTGTGGACACAGGGCTGTCACATGAAGCTATGTCTGAACAGTGTGGACACAGGACTGTCACATGAAGCTGTGTCTGAACAGTGTGGACCAAGCTGAATCCCCTTCTGAAGATGCCAGTACTTCAAGTACACCCCAGGGGTCTCAGGAGGAGATAGATGATGCGAATTTCCTGGGAATTTTATGCAAAAATTTCGTATGTGAGTGTATACACTTTTTTTAAGAGAGAATTTCTGATCTTGTTAGAGTTTTAAGACCAACACCTAATAATAAAAGAGCTTTAAAATTATTCTGGGCCTAGCACCAATATGATGTCTCGAAGATTAAGCTACTTACTGCCAAGTCTAAAGGCCTCCAAATGCACACTGTGGTACCTTCAAACAACAAACAAACACACAAATAAATTCTAGGCTTAACTAGTACCAACTTAAAACTAAATGGACTGTGGCAAGTGAAAACAAATTATTGGACTATTATATTAAAATCATGGAAATCAATATAGTGTAAAAATCAAAATTATGAGGCTAGGATATAGCTCTGTGGTAGACTGCTTGTGTATATATATATATATATGCACTCTTAGTATGGCTACTACTTTCTGGGAGTGAGTTTCTCAGTGTTGTGGCAATATTAAGAAGTCTACTATCAAACTATTATAGAGACTGTTGGCTATGGGCAAAATGCAACAGTGGTCCTCATTCTGGAAAACGGACTGTGTGAAAGTCAGTAGATGATGCCTCCTCTTCCTTCCCCTAAAAGCTAAACTATTGCAGCTGCCACCTTTGTATCCTGATTATTCTCTCACCCATCTTTCATGTTGTTAATTTCTCCCTGACAAGCCTTCCCCAGCCCTTCTGCTCTCCCCAGCCGTCCTCAGCCCTCCCCTGCCCTCCCCAGCCCTCCCCTGCCCTTCCCTGCCCTCCCCAGCCCTTCCCTGCCCTCCCCAGCCCTCTCCTGCCCTCCCCAGCCCTCCCCTGTGCTCCCCAGCCCTCCCCTGCCCTCCCCAGGCCTCCCCTGACCTCCCCAGGCCTCCCCTGACTTCCCCTTCCCTCCCCTGCCTTTCTCAGCCCTCCCTAGCCCTCCTCAGTCCTTCCCAGCCCTCCCCAGCCCTCCCCTGCCCTTCCCAGCCCTCCCCAACCCTCCCCAGTCCTCCCCTGCCCTTCTCAGCCCTTCCCAGGTCTCCTCTGCCCTCCCCAGCCCTCCCCTGCCCTTCTCAGCTCTCCCCAGCCCTCCTCAGTCCTCCCTGATCTTCCCTGCCCTTCCCAGGCCTCCTCTGCCCTCCCCTGCCCTTCTCAGCCCTCCCCTGCCCTTCTCAGCCCTCCCCAGCCCTCCTCAGTCCTCCCCAGCCCTCCCCTGCCCTCCCCAGCCTTCCTCTGCCCTCCCCAGCCCTCCTCAGCCCTCTCCTGACCTCCCCAGTCCTCCCTGATCTTCCCTGCCCTTCCCAGGCCTCCCAAGTCCTTCCCAGCCCTCCTCTGCCCTCCTCAGGCCTCTCCAGCCCTCCCCTGCCCTCCCCTGCCCTCCCCAGCCCTTCTCAGCCCTCTCCAGCCCTCCTCAGTCCTCCCCTGACCTCCCCAGTCCCCCCCCAACCTTCCCTGCCCTTCCCAGGCCTCCCAAGTCCTCCCTAGCCCTCCTCTGCCCTCCTCAGGCCTCTCCAGCCCTCCCCTGCCCTTCCCAGCCCTCCCCCAGCCTTCCCTAGGCCTCCCCAGGCCTGCCTTTATCACTTTACCTTATGTCCTCTTCAAGTCCAGTTCAAACATGCTTGCCATGAAATTTTCCCTAGATTCCCATGCCCCCCTCCCCTCCCCTCCCCTCCTCTCCCTTCCTCTCCTCTCCTCTCCCCTCCCCTCCCTTCCTCTCCTCTTCTCTCCTTTCCTCTCTTCTCTTCTCCTCTCCTCTCCCTTCCCCTCCTCTCCTCTCCCCTCCCCTCCCTCCCTCCTCTGTCTCTCTCTCTCTGTCTCTGTCTGTCTGTCTCTCTCTCTCCCCCCCCCTTCTCCACCTCTCTCTCCCTTCTGTGACTTCAGAGTTATGTTCATTCTTTGACAAATATTTTGTCTCAATGACTCCCTTTTAGGATTTGTTTTCATTCCTAACTCCCTTGGTTACAGGAGAAGGTCCACTTGAACTAGCTTAAGCAAAGAAAGGAAGAGAGGGAAGGAGGGAGCGATGGGGAGAGAGCTCAGAGAGCCTCTGAAGTGATGTGAGGGTGGAGTTGACTGAGGAGGAAGAGGCATCTGGCTCTCCCTGAGCTTCCCACCCCACCTCTGATCCACGCATTTCCTTCTTGGAGGGCGGACATAAGTATCAGTGCATCTGCCTCACACCCAGCAGCTCCAAGGTCACACAGGAGGTTGACTGCTCTCTTCCAGACTCATCATTAAAAAGCACAAGGAAGAACTCATCCATAGGTATTTGTCGGGCGCTCACCCTTGGACCAGTCACCACAGCTAGAGAAGTGAGGCTCACAAGTGAGCCACCCCTAGGTCCCAGGGGGGCTTCTGAAGCCAGGAACAGTATCTTTTCTAAGAGGAAGAGTTGGTCCTTGGGCAACTCATAGCACCAAATCCTATATTGATTAATGCTGATCTGCCCGTAGCTGTATCTCTCTCACTGCAGTGAGCTCTTTTTAAAGAGTGTGCCTTACTTCACAACTGCCTCCTACCAGCTGAGATGACCTCTGCCCTCCACTTCAACTGATGACCAAAGTGGGCATCAGACTCAGAAGTTATCAAACTTCTGTTTGAATCATAATTTACAAATGGGTAAAAGTAGGCAGACTAACTTCTCCGTGCTCCCTCTTCCTCTTCTTCCTCCTCCATTTTTCTCCTCTTTCTCTTCTTCCTTCTCCTCATATGATGAATATGAAATCGCAAGGACTACGATGGTCAGGCCCAGGGCAGAGTGACTCATGAGCAAGGGACCCAGACGGGCGAGTGAGGGTAAGTCTGGTAAGAGCAGACTTGAGTTTACAGGCCATCACACTTGCTAGAACTTAAGCTGAGGGTCTAGGAAACCCATGTTTTAAATAAAAGGGGCATCTCCTTTGAAATGGGGGTTGGGGACATAGCTGTGGATAAGAGGAACATTTCTCTTGTAGTGTAACTGGAGTCTGAAGCTGAATGTGTGCATCGGTATCAAGTGCTATGCAAAGAGGAAATCTATTATTAACAAGCCTATCCTGAATCCAGAATCAACTCCCATCTCTACTCTCTAAGCCCATCCATCAACCTCTGTTGAATCAGACTCTCAAATTGAATCTCCACAAAGATGATACTGAATGTCTCCATTCACACAGTCAAGAGTCAGACCCCCATCTGTCCCTCCCCTTACCGTGAGCCTTGCACTGGCTTGTGGAAGATTTGAAGCGGTATGAGGTGAATATGGCCAGAAGTCTTCTGGATCATTCCATCACCCGTGGGATCTCGGGAATTGGTAGTGCACTAACATGGAAAGGGAAGGACTTCTAATAACAAGTCAAAGTGCCGACTTCAGTCTCACTGAAGATGTCAACTCTGGGTCCCTCTCCTTCCCAAGATCACTAACTGATGACAATTTTGTGGTCCTCAGTTTCCCCAAGGTTTCTGTTGGTTGTGGTCCAGCATGAACTAGAACCACAGAGGAGCTACAAAGTAGAAGATGCCCCCACAACGGCAGACTAGGAGAGGGGCATCTGAGAGAGGGGAGGGAGGAGGGTCTGCGCCGGCTCTTCCAGGGCTGCATGCATGCGGTAGGGGTTGCTGTGGGTCTGGTACATCTGCACCCAGGTCCTACTCCACACTCTTCAGAAAACAGCATTGTTTCTCCTTTGGGGAGTCGCCATTTTCTAGTTAAGAGGCAATCAGTTGATGCCCTCTGGTTTCTGCCACTCTGTTCGAAAAGGGAAGCAAGGATCTGCTGCTGGCCGTGGGCTTAGGCTCTGCTCACAGCAGCCTGAGGGACCCTTTCCAGAGACCGCTTTGCTCAATGAACATGGGATTTCTGACCTCCCCTTGGAAATGAATCCCAGTGTACATCGGTGTGGTGTGAAGCTGGGTTTCCATTAAGAAGAGACCTTAGCAGAAACTTAGGCATGAAATTAAGAGAAAGGGCGGGGCTGGCAAAGGGTAAGATGCCTCTAATTGTGGGTATGGCCTTCTCAAAGGAGAGCTGTAGAAGAGTATTAGTAGCAGCCAATATACAATTTTGGCAACTCTCAAATTGAAACTCAAAGAGTTGATAAAGAGCCCTGCCTGGGTGATACACCTCTGTGACCCCAGCAACTGAGCAGGCAGAGGTAGGAAGATCTCCAGGTAGCGAGTTCTAGATCACTTAGGATTACATAGTGAGGCCTTGTCTCTAAAGCAAACGAAAAACAAAGACTAAAGAGCCGTCTGTTTCAGTAAATGAGATTATAGTGTGAGGTGGCTCATAGGTTCCTGGGATAGGATTAAAATCTAATAACACAAGACCGTGGGTCAAGAGGTTAAGATATGTCCCTACTGTGAATGGAGTTTCTTTTGTTTACCGCTGGGAAGGGAGAGGCTAGGGTTTGATGTTGTTCTGATCAGACTTGACCTCTTTCTGTGTGGAAACAATGCTGTGTCAGCAACCCTCACATCTATGTAAATTGTGCTAGAATTCTCAAGACTCATAGGTGCTGGAGACTTTGGCCAGATAGATGTGAAGGCCCTTTGATTTCCTTGTGGCTCTATAAATTCTCCCTGCCTCTCCAGCCTTTAGGTCCTGTCCCTCCTTGGCTCCAGGACTCAGTGGCCAACCCAGGAAAGCCTGTGAGCTCTGCAAGTGGACTATTCTGTCTGGACTGATAGAGATTGACTTCCTTATGAAAAGGTGGGCGAGACTCTCAGGCCTAGGTGTGTCTGTGGGGATTGTGTAGGCTGTATGTTGACATAAGAGATTAAGTTGCCCTGGGACATTCTATTTGTGAGCTATTTTGGAAGAACAAACCAAACCAAACCAAACAAAACAAAACAGCCCCTAATAATAGTAATTATAATTCCTTTCCCTCGCTAAGTTATATCTCTGCATAAAGGCAACTTGCAAACAAGATCGTTTGTGTGAACGCACATGAGCTGCCCGGGCAGGCACACTACGGGTCAGGTCTTATGGCATTTCCCTATTTGCTGCTTGTATTGCTTTCAAAAGCACTTACATTTTTCTTTGCCCATGTCACAGTTTCTTTATCAGTAGTTTCCTTTTTAAAAAAAAAAAAAGCTATTAAATTCCTGCTATCTCTTTTTAGAGAGATTAGGAAACTTCAAAAGCTCTGTTACAGTATGGAACAAACACCAAGCAACCATCTGCCCTTGCCAATGGGACGCACAACTTGGCGCTGGGCTCCTGTCTGTTTTTCTCTGACGTGCAGCCATTTTCATGTGGACAGATGAGAAGGGTGAGGCCCACAGGAAGTCACGCAAACATGATGGCTTGAAGAATCTCCTAGTGACCCATGCAGAGTGAAAAGTCCCTCCTTCAGCTCAGCTGCATGAAAGAACCCAATTCTGGACTGGAGAGCACCACCAGCCAGGCCTCGCATGGAGAGTCCTGCCTCGGACCAGCAGAGCTTCCTTTCTGTGAGAATGATTGGGTTGCCAGAGGAAATGCTTGTCTAGCCTCCTGGGTAACACACAGCCTGAGTCCCTTGTCTGCTGCCGGCCTAAGCTGGAAGTCCAAGGAGAAACCTTTTCCAAGTCTATCTGCCAGGACACAGGGTGTACAGCGACATCCTAATACTTGGAGAAACAGCATAGAGCAGCCATTGTGATGTACAACCAGGCTGGGGAGAGCGGAGGGCGCATTACTGGACCCATCCGGCCGATTTGGCTCTGGGCTTGAAGCAGATAATAACTGGTGTAGCTTTTGCTGTCGGTCAGTGGCACGAATCCTGTTCTCTCCCACCCTTCCCCCATCTCTGTCGGCCATTTTTAGTCTCCCTCATGCTCCGGATTCATTCATTACCATATTTCTTCCCAGCGGATGGATGGTCAGGAGAGCTATCAGCCACCGGGGCAGGAAGTGCCCCAAGAATTCAGGTCCTCACATTTGCCAACACTCCATCCAACCTGGATGGTAGTTCAGCAAAGGGATTTGGCTCTTCTGCCAATTTTGCCTCTCGAAATCACCCTTCCTTCGGCCTCGTAACACAGAATAAGGCCACTGTCTGGATGTCCCCCTGAGGCCTTCCATTCAGGACCAGAATTTCTGACATTCTGAATCATACCTTCCCCAAAGAAGGCTTCAATTTCTCCCTTCGTGCCTGTGGAGAACGCAGGGCTTGCCAATAGTCAATTGTTCTGACCCAGCAGGACCAGCCAGTGCCAAGATAACTTTTCTGTAGGGCTCTCATCAATTATTTTTTTTTCTTTTCTAGGCTGGACACTCCTTGTGGAGCAAGGCTGGAGGCTGAATCATGTTCAGTGAGTACCCTGGCAGGGAAAACTCTAGAGCACTGAATGAAAAAAAGGATCCTCTCACTACCAATGCCTTAAACAGGGAGCCGCAGCAAGGGCTGATTTGAATGCCTGTTATTTCCTGTCAGCTTGGGATGAGCACTCTGGGACACAAAGACATACAGAGTTCCATTGTCCTGGTCACTTCTCCGGCCTGAGGGAAGGGAAAGGGAACAAGCCATTCGGTGTACCACACTTTGGGACAAACAAAACTGAAACACTGACTGTCAAGGCCTGGGTCAAACTGACTCCCTTTTATATATTCAAGAAGCGTGGTTTCAAACTAAGAAATGAGGATGGACCTAAGGTGAGACTTCACAGCTCGAAAGAACACAGAATGTTGCCTGCTTAACTGTCAAAACACTCGAGAAAAACATCTCCTAAGACATTAACTTGGGGCTTCAAACTTGGGGAAATAGGGAGAGGAAATGCGTGGCTTACTGGTTGTACTAGGATGATGGGTGACTTAGGGTTTTACGGCTGTGAAGACACACCATGACCAAGGCAACTCTTAGAAGGACAACATTTAACTGGGGCTGACTTACAGATTCAGAGGTTCAGTCCATTATCATCAAGGTGGAAACATGGCAGCATCCAGGAAGGGATGGTGCAGGCAGAGCTGAGAATTCTGCATCTTCATCTGAAGGCTACCAGCAGAATACTGACTTCCAGGCAGCTAGGATGAAGGTCTTAAAGCTCACACCCACAGTGACACACCTACTCCAACAGGGCCACACCTCCTAATAGTGCCACTCCCCAGGCTGAGCATATACAAACCATCACAATGGGCCACCTGGGTTGTTCTTGGTTTTCACTATTTACCCCAACTCCCTTTATACCTGAGGTGGATTATGTGGGTGGTCAACTTGGCAGGATTCATAATCACCTGGGAACAGGCCCTGGGCAGCTCTGAGAGGGCATTTCTAGGTTAGTTTGATTGAATTGGGAAGAACCAGCAACTGTGGGCAGCACCATCCCCTAGGCTGGGGTCCTGAGCTGAGGACCAGCATTCACCTCTCTCCCTGCTGATGACAGATGAAATGTGACCAGCTGCCTCAGGCTCTGCCACCAAGACTTCCCTTCAACCTGAGCCAAAACAAACTCTTCCTTCTTTGAATTGCTTTTGCCAGATATTGTATTACAACTCTATTATAATTTTAGGTTTTTTTGCTAAAAAGTTCCCCATGTTTTTTTTTAAAGTATATCACACACACACACACACACACACACACACACACACGTGTGTGCATGCACACACAGCTCAAAATCCAGTTTTTCTCTGTAGTCTCCCCTTAATGTCAGATCCTTAGTCCTGGCAGTTTCCCAGCACAGGTGAATGGTGCCTTGACCCCCTCCCTGGCTGTGGACGCCCTTCCTTACACAGTTCCCTAGCTCCCAGTCTCACCATCTACTTCATTCTACCTCCACAGCCAGGGCACACCTTCTGAAACAGAGACCTACTGGGCACATTCCCGCCTACCCTCTTCAGCAGGTACTTCCCTTCCGAGAGATAATGTAAATTCCTTCCGTATCACACACAGAAGGTAACCTGCTGACTTCCTCAGTCTCTGTCTCTCCTAATGCCAACTGATTTTCACCGTATTCCCCCCAACCCCTTATTCCTTCTCCCTGGCAATAATTGGCTACTTAAAATCACCCAGTAGCTTCCTCCAGCCATAGGTCTTCAGCTGTGTAAACTGAGTTGCCTAAAACACTTCTTCCCAGGGTGGCCTTGAAAACCAGAATACACACAGGCATAAGAACAGAGACTAGAGAGAAAAAAGGGGGGGAGGGAGGGAGGGGGAGAGAGAGAGCGCTCTGTGAAGCCTGACATCCCCACCCAAGGGGAAGCTGGTGGCTACAGCACTTGCCACCACCCGTGTGTGGTGTGTTCTGGTTTGCTGACACAGTTTAGAGGTGAGTGCCCATATATTTCTCCCTCTTCCTGAGGAAGCTGTGGACTCTGGCTGGGTTTGAACCTAGTTTTATTCATCTCTATGTTCTCAGCACCTGACTGTGTTTGTTTTGAGACAGGGTCTCACCATGTGACGGAGGCTGGCTTAGAACCTATAATCTGCCTACTTCCACCTCCGGCGTGCTGAGATTACAGGTTTGTGACACAGAAGAAAAGATTGGTGCATTACTGTTCTAATGAAAGGAGGAGGAATCAAAATTCAAAATGAGATCTTTTTTTATTTTTCTGTACTTTCAGTTCAATATAACCTAGGCTGGGGAGACGGCTTTGTAGGTGAGGTAACTTCGCAAACATGAAGACCAGAGTTCAGGTCCCCAAGGCCTACATAAAAGCCCCATGGGAATGACAGCCAGATTGTAATCCTGGGATGTGAGAGAATGTGACAGGGGATTCCTGGAAAAACCTGTTAGTCAGACAAGCCAAAACATGGAACTCCAGGCCTAAGGAGAAGCCCTACCTCAATACATGGTGGAGAGCCTTTTAGTAAGACATTTAACATCAACCTCAGGTCTCCAAATGCAGACATGCATGTACACCACACAGTGCATATCACACACACACACACACACACACACACACACACACACACACACACTTACATATACACATACACACAGCATGCACACACAGACACATACATGTGTACACACACACCCACACACTCACACACATACTTACGCAGCATGCACACACAGACACACACATGTACAAACACACATACACTCACATGCATATTTACACACACACATACAGCATGCACACACAGACACCACACACATGTACAAACACTCAAACACACCCACACACTCATAGACATACTTGCATACACACACATACACTCACACACTCACAAGCCCACTTACACACACACACACACATTCACACACAAGCTAAAATGGCATTATCTAAGCACTTAAGACAAAGCCAATGATTCCTGGATTCTACACTTTGAAAGTTTTTCCTTATCAGTTGCATCTGCCCTTTCTCTCTCTCCTCGCTCACCATCATACCCAAACCCCAAACAAGGAGCCCTGAGGAAGAACCTGGAAGCTGTGTGATACCAAAGAAAATGTACTTAGGACATTAAGCTTTGGCTTTGTAATCTGAGCAATGGCGCTGTTAGAACCAAGCGTTCTAAGCTATCGATGAACCCAATGAATGCAGCATCTGTGTGGTAAAAGGAGCTCTGGCCACTGCTGGGCGTGAGACCTGTGACATGGCCATAGAGAGCACAGACAACCCACATGTGATGCTCGTGCCCAACGCTGCCCTCTCGGTGCACTTCAAACCCTATCTGTATTGGTGACCCCGAGGAAGAGCCTTGCTTTCTCTGAGCTTCTATTCCTTTCCGTGAGAGGCAGAGACAGTGGTTGGATCCCCCTCAAAGCGGTGGATTATGTAAGGTGAAAAATCCATTTAAAGACACCGACCGGGTCCTAGCAGACGACATTCTCTCCATTTTTTGGTCTAAATGGAGTGTCCCTCCAGTGTGACTCCTTCCCATCTATCCAAAGGGAAACAGGAAGAACAAAGCTCAGAGGCCCGAGAAGGGCCCAAGGTGACCTTAGAGCCACCCAGAGTTAGCCTGGAACTCATCTGCCCAGGACCTCACTGGTTCACCCGGCTTCACCTCCCTTGGTTTCCGAAGCTTAAAATAGACTGAACTGGTGTGGCCACATTTCACTGTGCCACTCAGAGAGAGCCCCTAGGGTGTTTTCAAAGCTGGCTCTGAGCTCCCCACCAGCCAGACTCCGGTCCTGAGTTATTCATACACACCCAGGCTCCACCAGGTCTGCCAGGGGAAATGCGTCCTGAGAGCTTCTCAGTTGGGCAGATCCACAGGCATCTCTGCCACTCAGTGGGCTCAGATCAATCGGACGCTTTAGAGCGCGTGTGTTGAGAGGGGTTGCGAGACCCTCCTGGCAGATGTGTGAGTGCTGCAGGGCAGTGGGAAGAGCCCACAAGTTCTTAATGGCAGACAGCTAAAGGCTAAAGGATGAGAGTGGGGTAGGCAGGGCTCAAGGCCTATCTATCCCTCGCCCTAATGTTATGTAATCCAGAATAAGCCAGCTCCCCTCTCTGGGCTTTTAAGAGGCATTAATATGCATCCTCTGTAGACTGTTTTCTCCTCTCTATTACCCACTGTGGTCTCATTCTCAGACCTTCTGGGAAGTCAGGATGGCTTCCTACAGTGTCAAGAGTACTCAAGGTCAAAACCAGAATGAGGTTTTTCTCTTCCTATTTGGCTTTGCTGTAACTGTCACTGTCAAACTGTGTGCTCACCTAGCCCGTGGGACATGGTGAACTGGCCCCCAGAGTCCATTCTGACTTTGTCCATGGGGCTCCCCCGAACTGCTAAGGCACCCCAACATCCGCCTCATCTGGAGTCTGTACTACCTGATGCACTGCCTGGAGAATCAGATGGCAGCAGGGAGAGCAGAGCCATGGTTGTGACCCATGGCAGAAGTGACGTCTCAGTGTTGGAAGCAACTTCAGAGCCCTGGACTGCAGGCATGAGGGTAAGTCCCTGTATGTGGTCGGTGGGTGGTTTTGTTTTTTTGTTTTTTGTTTTTTGTTTTAGATTTAAATTTAAAACTAGAAATCAGTTTGACGGTTCCTCAGAAAATTGGGCATAACTCTACTGGAGGATCCTGTTATGCCACTCCTGGGCATATACCCAGAGTATTCTCCAGCATGTAATAAGGACACATGGTCCACTATGTTCATAGCAGCCCTATTTATAATAGCCAGAAGCTGGAAAGAACCCGGATGTCCCTCAACAGAGGAATGGATACAGAAAATGTGGTATATATACACAGTGGAGTACTACTCAGCTATTAAAAACAATGAATTCATGAAATTCTTAGACAAATGGATGGAACTGGAAAATATCATCCTGAGTGAGGAAACCCAATCACAAAAGAACACACATGGTATGCACTCACTGGTAAGTGGATATTAGCCCAGAAGCTCGGAATACCCAAGACAAATTTCACATATCAAATGATGCCCAAGAAGGAGGAAGAACAAAGTATGGATACTCTGGTCCTTCTTAGAAGGGGGAACAAAATACCCACAAAAGGAGATACAGAGACAAAGGGTGGAGCAGAGTCTGAGGGAAAGACCATCCAGAGACGACCCCATCTAGGGATCCATCCCGTATACAGTTACAAAACCCAGACACTATTAATGATGCCCACAAGTGCTTGCTGACTGGAGCCAGATATAGCTGTCACCTGGGAGGCTCTGCTAGTGCATGAGAAATACAGAAGGGGCCCCAATGGAGGAGCTAGGAAAAGCACCCAAGGAGCTGAAGGGGTTTGCAGCACCATAGGAGGAACAACAATATGAGACACTCAGTACTCCCAGAGCTCCCAGGGACAAAACCATCAACGAGAGAGTACACATAGAGTTACCCATGGCTCCAGACACATAGGCAGCAGAGGATGGCCTTGTTGGACACCAAAGGGAGGAGAGGCCCTTGGTCCTGGAAAGACTGCTGTAGTGTAGAGGAATACCAGGACAGGGAAACGGGGGAGGGTTGATTGGGGAAGGGGAGTTGGCTTATGGGATTTTTTGGGCGGGGGAGGACCAGGAAAGGGAGCAACATTTGAGTTGTAAATAAAAAATATATCTAATAAAAAAGATTTATTTATTTATTATATGTAAGTACACTGTAACTGTCTTCATACACCCCAGAAGAGGGCATTGGATCTCATTTCCGATGGTTGTGAGCCACCATGTGGTTGCTGGGATTTGAACTCAGGACCTTCAGAAGAGCAGTAGTGCTCTTAACCGCTGAGCCATCTCTCCAGCTCCAAGGTTGGTGGGTGTTTCTGGTGCACGGTGGAGGTCAGAGAGCAATCTCAGGCGTTGGTCCTCAGGCTCTTTCCACCACTAGTTTGAGATAAGGTTTCTCACATGCTCTGGAATTTTACCACCACACAGGCCAAGGCAGCCGAGCTGCAAGCTATCTGCAGCTCCCGTCTTACCATCGCGGGGATCACAGGCACGCATCATGACGCCCAGCTTTTTATGTGTGTCCTAGAGATTTGAACTCGGGTCCTTACATCTGGGAAGGGAACACTTTATTGAGTCTTCAGTCCAGTCCAAGACTGTTCTTGAACACGGTAGTTCCTATGAGAGCTCCTTACTCCTTACTTTCTTACTTCATCCCTGGCGGGCAGCAGACAATTTTCCCAGAAATTTGTTAAGAATTGGCTCCCTGAGTCCTTCCGGATACGTCAAGAACAGCCACCACCCTGTGTTGAGTATCTTTTCAGTGAAAAACTATCGGAGGACCCCTGCTCTCAAGACGCCGCCTCTGCTTCTGTGATTGGGTGATGGGAGAATGGAGACCAGGTGTTCTAAAACCGCAAACGTCCACTGCCCGTTCCAAGCCAGACATCAGGGCAAGCAACTCTGGGAGATGGACAAGACAGCAGAAGATGCCGGCCTTCCTCTCAGAACCAAGTGCGGTATAATAGGCACTTGATGGGCCCACGCCTGGACCCCAGACTTCTCTGTGTCATTCCCTGGTTCTGAGGGTGACAGAGCTCGCCTTGGCCAGGTTGACCCTCATGCAAATGATAGTGAGAGGAAGACAGAGGTGTCTCAAGTGTGGAAGGACTGGAGGCGAGAGAGCACGTGGGCCTGTGAGATGGGGCCCACCTGAGTCTGCATTGGCCTTTCCTGTCTTAGTCTCCTGGTTCCTTGAGGGTTTTCTGTACCCGTTACTTGCACACTTGTGCCTACCACAGGGTCTGCTTCAAAGTCACAGGAACAGTGAACTGGGAGGGGCTGTCTATAGCCAGGGGAAACCCCATCCCAGACACCAACTCACTCTAAACATTATGTTGTCATTACTGAGGTGATTTTGACCTCTGGGCTGCAATTCTGGATGCAAAATAGATTCCTTCTAGGCGGGCTTGGTGCTGCACATGTGTAATCTCTGCACAAAGGTACACATAGGAGGAGAAATCAGCAGGATCAGGAGTTCAAGGCCAGCCTCAATTACTCAGACCCTGCCTGAAACAAACAAACAAACAAAAACAACAACAACCCAACACCAGAAACTTTGGTCTCCTCTGTTTGAAATGGAGATCATTATTTGAAAACTTTCTCAAAACCTAGGAGACCAGTGACATAGTCATAGTTTAGCATCATGAATCCTTGATTACACGACGCTGAAGTCAGTCATAATAGCCCACACCTTTAATCCCAGCATCTGGGAGACAGAGGCAGGCAGATCTATGGGAGCTTAAAGCTAGCCTGGTCTACATAGTGAGTTCCAGGATAGGCAGGGCTACATAGTGAGATGTTGTCTAGAAAAACAACAACAACAAACCTTCCACTAAAACAAAGAAATGCTGGCTGGTTACCAGAGATACCTTTACCAGCTCCAAGGGCTTAGGCATACACTCAAGGAAGATATGCTTTGCTTTTCTTATAATTAATCTGAGATAGAGCCACACAGTGCCCAGGCTGGCCTTGAACTCACTTAATAGTTGAGGATGAATTTGAACCTCTAACCCACCTGCTTCTGTCTCTTGAGTGTTGGGAATACAGCAGTGAGCCAACAAGCTCTTAGAGGAGGAGGAACAGAAGTGGGAGTGGAGAGGAGAATGCTGTGTGTTTGGGGGTGTGGCAGAGGATCTGGGGGCTCATCTCAGCTCTGCCATGTTGGGCCATAGGCCTGAGCTCATTGCCTTGTCCATAGAAATGATTGTCACATGAGTCCTGGGAGTGCCCTCTTGGCCACCAGGAAGGATGCCACACATGTACAAGCTGTGACTTAACACCAGGGTGCCACACATGTATAAGCTGAGACTTTATGTTCAACCCCCTTTGCACACTTTAGAGGACAGTAGAAGCAACTTAAGAGTTTTCCGTTTTCCTCACTAAGCAAATGCAGCACCCTGGTCAGACACAGGCGCTCAAGGCCGACCGCACAATCTCCAGAGCAATTCCTGGGTCCAGCCAAGATGAACACTGGGAATTTCCTTCCTAAAAAGCATCTCAAATGCCCAGTTCGGGGCTACCTTTGTCTCAGACCTGGGCATCCCACAGTCTCCCTTACTTGTACTAGGAGGAGCCCTTATTTATAAGGTGGTTACATTGCAAAGAAATCTGTTTGCCAAATTGGAGGGTTGGCTAATCATAGCCCCTGACTTCTCGTAGGTGGTTTTTTTCAAAGGCTTTCATTTGTTTGCTGCTTAATGCAGAAGAAACCTCATTTGTACCGTTTCTTTTCCTCCCAGGGAGGCCCGAGCTGGGTACAGCTAATGGACTATATATCACTGACTTTAATATCGTTCCGGCAACTTGATGCCGAGGCAGATGGATGATTTGATATTATGAAAAGCATCTATTTTATTGAGAATGGAGGATTAACTACTTGGGTGTCCATTCAGAAAACAATTAAGTTACTAAAAGATATTTATTTCTAGAGGGAAGGAGAAAGTGGGAGAGAAGGAAGGGAAGGGAAAAGGAGGGGCAGATGGAAGAAACAAAAGGAAAGGAGGAAGAAAGGAAGGGAGGGAGAGGAAGAAATGGAGGGGAATAGAGGGAGAGGGGAAGGGGAGGGGAGGGGAGGGAGAGGGGGAGGGAAAAGGGGAGGGGAAGGGAAGGGGAGGGAGAGGGAGAGGGGAAGGGGGAGGGGAAGGGAGAGAGCTACAAGTACTGGTCGCTTTTCACCTCTGACTAAATAGCTCAGATGTGTCTAATATAAATCATGGACCCACATGTACAATTTCAAAGTTTCTGCTAATCATAATAAAAAGTTAAAAAAGAGAACAAGTAAAGAGGAACCAAACAGCTCACTAATTTAAGCTAGTGCAGCCTAGTTTCACTTACTATATTTGAGATAGAGCTATGTACTACGTGACCAACATTAAAAACGACCTGGAGCTACGGCACACTCTCCCCCTGCACTGTTGTGGTCCTGTCTGCTGTGGGGCATTTGGAGCAAGACCACAGGTCAAGCTGGCTGCCGTTTAAGGCCCTCATATTATGAAGCACACGACTGGTCTCTGCTAAGCCACGTGATTAAAGTTCCGCTCTGAAAGGATTCTGGGGACCCCCAAATGATTTCTCATACACACAGTCTCCTTCACCCACTTTGCTGCCTCTGGAGAGTGCCTTTGTCACCTGGGCAACCCCACTCTCCTTTTCCTGCCCACTAGCTCTGCTCCCTGGCGTCGGTTTTGCCCGCATCGTCATCACCAATGGGCAGTTCCGTAGCGAGCACTTGCCGCGTGCAATCTGTGAGAGCGAATCTGCGGACCGACAGAACAAAATCCCTTCCTCTATAAAGAGGGAAGCCTAGTGATAACACACAGCCAATAAACAAAACGACACAGTTTGTTAGGAAATTAGATTTCCAGTAGAAGAAAGCAGAACAACCCAGAGACTGAGTACTAGAGACGACTGAGTACTAGAGACTGAGTACTAGAGAGCTGCTTAGCCATTCCGTGGGGCAAAGACTTGAAGCTTGTGAGCCAGGAGGGCTGACTGGTCCACACACCTGAGGTAGAGTTCGCTCTGGGTCTGAAGTGAGAGGGAACCACTGAGCTGTGGTGGAGAGATGACCCAACAGTTAAGAGCACTGGCTGGTCTCCCAGAGGACCCAGGCTCATTTCCCAACACAGCTAACAACCATCTATATCTCCAGTCCCAGGAAACCTCATGTCTTCTTCTGCCCTCTGTGGGCACAGGTGCACACATGATGCGCAGACATACATGCAGGGAAATCACCCATAACTGTAAAAAAATAAATTTAATAAAATCCAAAGAACCACTGTGGCCAGAATCCAGCAACAATAACGAGGATAAGAAAAGGAGACCAGAAGACAATAACGGGGAGCTTCTCTGGCTTTGTCCCCCGAAATGGGAAAGCAGGCCTGGTCTGCCTGCCCACAGGGATCCTCGACCTCTGACGCCCGCCACTCCCCCACCTTGATTCCATTCCTTGACTTCTAATTTCCCACCCCACCATTCCATCAGTAAGACCCCAACAGTAACGGTGCCTCCCTTTCTCAAGCCATTCCCAGCACCCCCCGAATAAACCTTAAAGCCTCGGGCCTCTGTCATCCTCCCCACCCCAGCTGCATCTCTCTCTCCCCAGACCCCAGTCCCTGTAATTCTTAATTAATTGCTCTCTTTGAATCATTCTCACATTGGTTTTATCTATTTTAGGAGTAGTGACTTGAATGATTGCTACAACGTTACTACTTACTAATATGTATCTTTTTTTTCATCAGTCATTAAAATAACTAAAAGTATCAGTTTATTGTTTGTAGCCACATGAGCAATCATGTGTATTTACTCATATTTAATTGATGCATACTGACTCCGGATTGTTTGCATTTTTAGTTACGTATTTCACCTCATCTGCCACTGACGGGCATTCTCTGTAGACTAGGGCAGGCATTACATGCATACTGGTAGCTGATTGTTTTTCCAAGGTCTGGAATATACATATATCTAAACATTAATGTGTCTAAATTGAGAAGTGCTCCACACATTTTAAATATGAATCAATGGTTCATACAACTTTTCTTTAAAATTATGGTGATCCTGTTCAGTTAACTTATTATCGTTTCATGCAACAGTATTTATTTATTTATTTGGAGTAATTTGCTGAGTTGCTTAAGTTTTTCTTTGCTCTTGAAATTAAAAGTTCTCGTTAGGGCAAACCCATTGGCCTACTTAATAAAATCCACTTGGCACTTAATGGTCCCGTGGTGCTTTGAATGGCCTTCTATAGCCTCGTATATTTGAATGTTTGATTATCAGTTGGTGGAACTATTCAGGAAGTATTAGGAGATGTGGCCTTGTTGAAGAAGGTATGTTCCTGAGGTCTCAAAAGCCCAAATCAGGCATAGTCTTGCTCTCTTTCTGCTTCCATCTTTTGGATAAGATGTGAGCTCTCAGCTACTGCTCTGGCACCACGCCTGCCTTCTGCCACACTTCCCACCGTGGTAAACATGAACTAAGTCTCCCAAACTGTAAGCCAGCCCCCAGTTAAGTGCTGACCTTTATAAGTTGTCTTGGTCCTGGGGTCTCTTCACAGCAGTAGAACAGCAACTAAGACAGGGAATTTTTCATCCCATCTATAGTGGTTTAAAGAGGAAAGTGAGCCAAGTTGGGAGCAGAGAGGGATGTGTTCAGCCCTTTGGGATGCGCTGCCCACATTTAGGATGGGCCTTGTAGTAGCTATTCCTGGTTGTCAGCTTGACTATATCTGGAATGAACTACAATCCAGAATTGGAAGGCTCACCTGTGATCCTAATCTTGAGGCTGGGAGATACAAGTTTCTGACCTGGATCTTGACATGGAGATTTTGAGGCATAGTGGCTATGAATCCCAGAAGATTAAGACAAGGAGATCTCTGAGTTCAAGGTCATCTGGGACAAAGCAAGTCCCAGATCCAGAAGTGGTGTCACACCCCTTTAATCTGGGCCACACCTTCTGCTGGAGACCTACATAAGGACATTGAAAGAAGGAAGACTCTCTCTCTCTTCTTCAACTGCTTGCCTTGTGGGACTGAGCGACTGCTAGACCCTTGGACTTCTATCCACAGCTGCTGCTGACCATTGTTGGGGACTTGGACAACAGACTGTAAGTCATCAACAAGTTCCCTTACTATATAGAGACTACCCATACGTTCTGTGACTCTAGAGAACCCTGACTAATACAGGCTTTCACACCTCACTTAACCCAACTTAACATACCAACTTAACCCACTTTGTCTCCTAGGCAATGTAAATCCATAGACTTGACAATGAGGATGAGCTACTGCATTTTAGGGAAGGGGAAGTTAATCTTCCCCTATGCCAAAGCCAAAGCTTTGTAACTTGAGACTTGAAGCTGTTCTTGTTTCCAAACTGGAAGGTTCTGAGAGAAATGGCAGTTGAGAACGGCCCGGGGAGCAGGGTGTCTGTGAAGAGAGAGGGGACTTTGGCAGCTCATATGCAGTTGCTGGATGAACTCAGATCTTGAGAGCAGAGAGGAAAGGCTGTCTCCCTCTGGCTCGCTGGGGCATGCATGCCCCTTGCCCTTGTCTGCAGTGTTCCTGTTAGCCTGCACCCTCACACCACACTCAGACTCTGTGCGGTTGCGGAGATAATGTGTGAGATCACTGAGCCTCAGTGCTCAGAGCAGGACCGTCCAGGCAGGTCTCCGTCACCTGGGAGCTTGTCAGTGCTGACCCCACCCAGATCCCAAATCCAAATCTGCATTGGAACAAGATCTTTGGGGACTTGGGGCATACTAATGTTTGAGAAGCCCTTGTCTATACCATGTATTGGTCAGAACTGAAATTTTAGGTGATTCCTGAGACAGTAAGTGGTAATTACACCTTTGTGCTTTTTAAAAATAGAAATGAAAGCGCAGCACGGGGTTCCTGAAAATACAAAGGCAAAGCACACAGGCGTTTAAAGCACACGATCAAAAAGGTCCAGGGGCTTCTCAGGACTGCCAGTTCCTCAGGCACACTGGGGTGGCCTGGTTCTTTCCGAGGCCACCTGAAACTTCCTCTCCGCCTCTTTGCACTTGGCTACTTGACCTAATAATGACACAGAGTGTCTGAGAGCTTTGAGCACACCAGCACCGCTTTTCTGATTACCCTGCCTCCAAACTGAGGGGTCGTACTGTGCCCACTGAGCGGTCAGTCTACTGCTTCCATGGGTGTTCTGTGATCCTAACTTTGGCCTCCCTTTGAACCCCACTTTCTCCCTGCTCTGTCTCTAGCTATCACTTGGCTTATGTGTATCTCCGGCCCTGGCCTCCGGTCTTGGGCAGACACGGAAGCTGAGCAAGAAAAGCTGCTGGATGACAACTCCCAGACTCTCCTGTGGTTTCCAAGACTCCAGAGTCCTCACTGATGAGCTCAGCTCTGTGGTCACGTGGCTTGGCAGAGGCTCTTCTTACAGCCCAACCTGTTCGCCCAGCTTAAATGTTCAGCAGAGCAAACTAGGATGCGGTGGTGCTGGGGAGACGGCTTAGTAAAACGCTTACCACGGAAGCTTAAGGACACGAGGTCAGATCTTCAGTACCCGTGTAAAGAGTAACCCAAAGCGCCCAGTGCAGCTTCAACCCTGCACAGTGGAGACAGAATGGCCTGGGATCTCTGGTCAACCAGTATAGATGAAAAATGGTGAGTCCCAGGCTCAGTGAGAGAGCCTATCTTAGAAAACAAACTAAGGTAGGGAATGATGGGGCAGATAGCCAAGGTCCACCTCTTTCCCCCACCACAGCTATGCACAGCAAGGGCAGTAGTCATCCTCACCTGGCTAGCCTCATCCGTTTCAGGTGAACACCTCTCTCTTGTAACTACAACACAACTAAAACACTTGGTACATACCTAGTCCTTAATACATGAACTTACACTTGGTGTTGAAACATAGATCACAACCAAAGACCTTGGATAAGCTGAGACTAGAAGACTGTAATGTAGTTTGTTGAACTCTACAGCTAATACCCAAGCCATTGGCCATGTGTGAAACCTTGTAGAAGAGTGATACACACACACACACACACACACACACACACACAATACACGCACAAATACATGCACACATATGCACACACAATACACATATGCACACACAATACACACACATACATACATACACACACAATACATACACACACACACACACACACACACACACACACACACACACCCTGCCGCCGACTGTTGCTTCTTTCTTTCATCAAATATCTTCATTACCTTGATGTGAACCATTTGGCGGAGGGAGTAGAGGCCTCCTGGTCATGGTCTTCCTGAGAAGACTGAGACTCAAAGGCATGGAAGCAGAATGAAGAGGGAGGGAGGTGATCTCAGAGTAACCCGGCTGAAAGGAGTGAGGTGACTGGAGAAGGGAGAGAGAGGGTTTGAGTGCTTACATGAGAGGTGCGACCATGATTGTCAGCTGACAGAAATTAGCATTAGTCGCAGTAATAACAAAGGAAGGGATGCTAGAGGTGAAAGAAGACCCAACACCACAGCAGAAACCCAGGCCCTGCAAAGGGAACTCACGCAGGTCACTGCGAGCTCTGTAAGGACCTACCCATCAACACAGCCTTCAGCAGAGTGGGCCCGCTGCCACAGCCTTGTGATGTCTGTCCTATAGAATGGAGGCAGGCTCAGCAAGGGAATGCCGAGGCAGGGCTGGCCCAGAGGTGGAACTCAGGCAGAACTAAAGCCTCATCAGGTTTCCCACAGAATCCTTGGGATGAACTCAAGATGGCCGATAGACAAAAACTCGGTGGGTAAAATGTTTGCCATGCAAGCATGAGGGTCTGCGTTCAATTCCCAGAACCCACGTTTATAAAGTCAAGGTGAGAAATGTGTGTTTGTAATGTCCTTGGGGTTTGCTGACCAGTCAACCTAGCCTACTCTGTGAACTCCAGCCCATGGGACAACACCCATAGTTCACCCCTGACCTCCACACACATGCACCCTCATACATGACCATGCTCACAAACGCGTGTGAGTTTGCGTGCATATGCACACACACATACTACACACATACATACACTACACACATACTATATACACACATTACACACTATACACACACTATATCACACTATACACACACATGCACCCTCATACATGACCATGCTCACAAATGCGTGTGAGTTTGCGTGCATATGCACACACACACACTACACATACATATACTACACACACACTATATACACACATTACACACTATACACACACTATATCACACTATACACACATACTGCACACATACACACACTATACACACACTACACATGCACACACACACACTACATACACACACACTATACACACATACACACACACTATACACACACACTACATACATACACACATACTACACACACACTACACAAACACTATACACACTACACACACACTACATACACACTATACACACACACTACATACACTACACACACTACATACACACATACACACTCCACACACATACCACACACACACACACACACACTCACACACACACACCTCACTCAGTAGCCTCTGAATGGAATGGGCCACCAGACAGCAGGCATCATGCTGGCAGGAGGCAGGACCCTAATAACTATAAAATTCCAACGCCCTCATGTTTGTGACAGGAGCCACATGAGACTTTCAGATTCACAGAGCCACCCTGGCTCTCAGGGAGGAAATCGTTCATCTTTGGAAGCCTCCAGTACGTTACTGAGTTTTAGCCGAAATGTCGCAAAGCCTCTCTGGAGACTCCTGGGTGAAAGTGAGATTTGTCACTGTGGAATGACAAACGGACTGGGATAACCAGGGTTGGATGACCTCCACCCATCACCCAGGCTGCTTCCCATGAAACCTAATCCCTCTCCACTTAAAGGGACAGAGGTACTGTTCAACCCACAAGCCCTGAGATAGGGAAGGCCACCCTCCCTGGGGAGGAGGGACCTTCTCCATGAAACCCACCAGAATTAGGCTATGGGGCTCTGTAGAAAAAGTAGAGACATTCTCAGCAGTACTCTGATTGAAAACAGTCTTATTCCTTACAGAGAACTAGTCCGGAGAAGAATTATACTTAAAAAACCAGATGGCTCCTTTGTTTCCAATGGCTGCCTATAAATTCCCTATTTTTCTGTTCTGTGGAACTGAAATTGATTGAAATTGGCATTTTTCTGTCATGAGTCAGTTGACAAGAAAATTGAGAAAACAAAACAACCATTGCCAAAAATGATTTTTTTCTCTTTACTTCTATCGAAACAAGTGAACCCAGAGGTTCAGATAGGAAGGAAAAGAGAGAGGGACAGATGGAGGGAGGGAAGAAGGAAAGGAGGGAGGGAGGGATGAAAAGGAAGTTAGTGATATTTCAGACGCCGTCAACATGCCCCTTTCCCAAGGTACAATGTAGATCTGGGGACACACATTTTATCTAGCTGCTAACCATCTGGAACCTTGGAGCGCTTCTGTCTGGTAGCCCATGCGAGAAAGCCAAAAACAAACCAAACCACCTTGGCTTTTCCGCCCGATTTCATAGCCTTTTCCAGGAGGCAGAATCCAGACAGGAGCTGAAACAACTTGCTGCTCTTGGCTTGCAAGTGACCACTGAGCATGTGGGTGTCTCAGAGAAACTGGTGGGCCTGGAGATTAATCTGTAGCCTGGGCCTCCTGGGACTCCCAATCAGCCTTTTGGCTCCCGGAGCCTCCAGCCTCTGGTGTTGCAAGACTCACAGGGGTGAGAACGAATGTGGCACAAATGTCACCAATGAGCAACACGTCACTGCTTGGGTGTCATCTGACTTGTCCCTGTACTCCCAGATCTCCACTGTGTTTGAAACTGTTGACAGTGGCCACCATTCTTCCACTGGCCACAAAGTGGCTCTTGTCCCCGGACCTGGGGGTCGTTATACTTTAGGCAGCTGTGTCTGGCTTCTCCATAGGACCCACCTGAGCAGCTTTGGCCAAGTTTGAAGATGGACTTGAACAAAAGGACTGCAGAGACCAGCAGGGAACTTGCAGAAGGCACACATCAACTTCGTCTATGTTTCTCAAAATACTGCATTCGGAGAAAGGCTCCTGGTCTCTTGATGCAGGGAATCAACATAGCAGAGTGCCCTGTGCAGCCCCTGAGAAGAAACGAGGCCTAAAGGATGTTGAATTTCTCATTTCCACATTTAGAAATGGATGATATCTTGTCGGGGGCGGGGCAGGGGGAGGGTCTGGGGTCTGGGGTGAGGGAATATAATGCACAGATTTAATAAATCTGTAAGGTCTGCCTTTGTTTCAAAGTATGATCCTGCTGAAGGTCCATGGTATTTTGCTCATTATTAATGAGCCTTGAGAATGAGATTTTCTTTGCAACAAATGCATTTGCAAATGGGAACAAGGAAGTGGACCTGTAGCCCCAGACTTTGAAAGGTGTGAGGCTTACGGATCAGAAAAGGCTTCAGCAACTCATCCATTGTGCAGACCTAGGCTAACCTGACCTGTTCTGACCCCCTCACCAGTCACCATCTCCTTGTTCCCACAGCATTTGGGTGGTGGAATTATAACCATCTACTTCCTAAGTTCTTGGGGGACACAGTGACATCCTTTCTGTGGAGAACACCGAATTCAGAAGGGTTCAGAGTCATCGAGACTGAATATGGAGAGGTACCGTGCACCGTGAGCAAGAACCCATCAGTGGGAAGCCACAAGGTCAGCAATTCAGTTTGGCAGAGACTTTGGGCCGTGGCTGAAAGACTGTAACCGAGGAAAAACTCCAACAGCGGAGAGAAACATCATGGTCCCGGGCGTCCAGCCATCTCCTCTGTGAAGTGCAAGCATGGATGCAGGGAGTGAGGGAAAGCTGAGAAGCCACAGGAATTTTAGAGCTGCAGGGCTATCTCCTGGCCGTCCTGACAGAAAGAAGTAGGCTGGTGTGTTGGAACCAGCTGGAGCCAGCCGTTAAACGTTCGCTGAAACTGCAACACCTCTGAGAGTCGGTCATTAAACCTTTAGAATGTGAAGTTAGCCACGGGGCAATATTTACACCGTAGAAATCAGTTAGCACTGCAAATCAGGGTCCTCTCCCATCTCCTGGCACACAGAGAGCACAGGCGTATGAACATCCTGCTGACAGCCCCAGCTATCTGTGAGCCGGCAATAGTAACGCTTACCACAAACCTGAAGCTGACGGTGACCTTAAAGAGCCTCATTGTACAACGCAGCGGCCTTTGCCAACATCAGCTCCTAGTTCCAGGAACAGACTTGGCTCTCACCCACAGCTAAGCATGCTGAAAGTCCCCAAGGACTTCCGGAGCTCATCAGCTACAGTCACACACCTGACACTTGCTCAGGACCACAGACCGTCTCACGTGCATGCGTGTGTCATAGGAATCAGATATCTCCTGATGACTCCCCTGGGAACCGCATTTCACTGAGCAGCCGTTGTCCGAGTGACGGGCCCTCTGGAATGATGGGAGCAGAGACGGGAAGGACTGCAGATATCTGTCACCCTGCACATGATCGTGTCTTGCAGCTGTTGTGGGCTGTTTCCTTCAGGCTGTCTCGAATGAGAGCAGTTGTGATCACCCACGGGAGACGCTCACCAGGACCAGTCTACCAACATTCCCTTACCGGTGGAGGGAAGACCGTAAGGCTCATGAGCCTTTACAGATCCCCGCATGAACCCAGCCCTTGCCCAGATCATCATGTAAGAGCTAACACGTGGACTGGGGATTGGGACTCCAAGGAGTCCTTAGCGATGCAGATTTTCATGAGTCATCTATGCTACAGATGGGAATCTTCAGCGGTGTAACTATTCATAAGTTGCCCAAGAGACTTCCTGTTTTAGTTAGGGTTTTACTGCTGTGAACAGACACCATGACCAAGGCATCCCTTATAAGGACATTTCATGGAGGCTGGCTTAGAGGTTCAGAGGTTCAGTCCATTATCATCAAGGCAGGAACATGGCAGCCTCCAGGCAGGCACGGTGCAGGAGGAGCTGAGAGTTCTACATCTTCATCTGAAGGCTGCTAGGAGAATACTGATTCCCAGGCAGCTAGAATGAGGTTATTAAAGCCCAAACCCACAGTGACACACCTATTCTAACAAGGCCACACCTTCTAATAGTGCCGCTCCCCGGGCCAAGCATATACAAACCATCACACTTCCCAACGGTCTAGGCACCTTTGAGGTATCCATGCACCCAGAAGTAACTGCACAAAAGCTCAGTTTAGGTGGAGCTGGATGGGATCCATTCTTTGGTACAGGCTTCCTCTCAGTCTAGTGCCAACAATCTTCACAACAGCCATTTGCATCCGCTCTTCACAGCTCTAACATCTCTCTGGCTGGCCACGTCTAACACCTATCGTTAAATATCGTACATGATAGTGGAGTAGTCCCCGCCACGCTTCCTCCTCTAAGCTGCAGTACGTGTCCCATAGATACCGCTAGGACTCCACGGTGCCAGACACAGGGGTCAGCTTAGCTCACTGGTCTCCCAGAGACTTCCTACCTCGCGCCCAATACGAACCCACTGAGCGATCTCATCTGCATCCCCAACCTGGGACTTCTCTCTCCTAATGCCTTCACCCAGCATGATGACTTCCCTTCCACTCACAGCGGAGAACAGGCTCATGTCAGAAGAACTGGCTGTTTTATCTGACTGTAAGATTCAGCTGGGGTCTTCGAGGCTTTCTGCCTGAACACCTTACTTTAAATTATAATCTTCTTCACCTTCTTTCTCCTCACCTCCCACCCTCAAGCCCACCCAGCTCCCAGCTTCCCCGACTAAAGTCTCCTTCTCCCCTAGGATGTCAGAGCTCACACACCAGAGCTCTGTTTAGTTCAGCTGCCCGCTGTGGCATCCTTGGCCCCGCACCGTTCCCAGAGCACTAACAGCTCAGTAAGTATGTGAGAAAATGTGTAAATAAAAATCCCGTCTTTTAGCCTCACACCCGTGCCTCCTCTTCCAGGATTCCTCCTGCTAATGCGGCCGCCACATCTCCTGTCAGCTCTGAGCTACCTCTCCATCATTCAGTCCATCTGCGGGCGTTGCCATCACACCTCTGATCCAACCATAGGTGGCCACCTTCCTGCAAATGCCATGGGAAAACCGTGAACCTCCCATGTGAACAACCACAGTCACTTTCTACCTGATTGTGTGCTTCCAGACTCACCCTTCCCCCACTCCCCAACCCCTACACTTCACACACACCCCACACACCCTATTCAGAGCCAAATATCTTTTAATTGACTATTTGTATCTGTATGTGTTTGTTTATGTGCACTGCACGTGTGCAACTATGTGGGCGAACTTGCCACAGTTCACACGTGGAAGTCGTAGGACGAGTTTGTGGGATTGGTTCTGGTGATCGGAAGTCAGGTCACCAGGCTTGTGGCAAGCACTTGCTGAGCTATCGCACTGGCCCTAGTGATACATTAAATATTTTTACATTATATTTACTCATTTATTAGGGAGGGAGGTGTGTGTGTGTGTGTGTGTCTGTGTGTCTGTGTGTCTGTGTGTGTGTGTGTGTCATAATGAGCATTTGGAGGTCAAGACAGCATTCATTCAGGAGTTGGTTCTTTTGATGTGGGTCCTGAGATTTGAACTCAGGAAGCCCAGCATGGCAGAAGGCAGCTTCACCTCCTGGGCCATCTCACTGACTCCAGTTCACTATGGACTTCTGACATGTCTCCGCGATGCCCCAGGCCTTTCACTTTGAATGCGTTCACTCTATTTTTCTGAAGTGTGCATTAAAGGCCACTGAGCATTGTTCAGAGTATTTGGAATAGGATATGGAACAAAATGGGGGAAAACAACAACAACAAACAACAACAAGAAGAAGACAAGACCATACTTCATGAAGCTTCTCTTCCGCAATGGGAAACAAACAGCAAACAAAACCACTGGTAATGATTATGTGGCATCTAACAGAGGGGTGACGGGTGGAAAATAGAATGAAGTTTAAAAGGAGCTGGAGATGTTGGCTTGAGGCTTGTAGGGGCAGCCTACAGCATGGGGCTAGTTCGTAAGACACAAAGAGAAGAGCGCAAACCCTGCTGGGACAAGCTTGTGTCTGCGGCAGAGCTCCTCTCGGTACTACGACCTCTGGGAAACTAGTGACTAGGATTGTGATACGTGAATCGTGAATACATGCGTGATTGCGATTGTGAAGACGGAAGCCAAGCAGGGTTGTGTTTTCCTTTTCTGGGGAAGACACTGGCGGTGCTCCTGGTGCTCCTGCCGCCTACACAGCTGCTGTTTATCTGCGGGCTTATTTTACAAGGCAGCAACGGGGACAGATCTCCTGGGTTCCCACAAGCTCTCCAGAGCCTTGGGCTCGGCTGGGCGCTCACTGAGCTGAATGTGCAGTGTAGGATCATGGTGCATGCAGTGCAGTGATGAGCAGTGTGCAGGATCATGGAGGCATGGCCAGACAGAGCTGGTTCTAGCACAGTCGTCGTCTTACACCCCTCACTACATGGTCATCTTCCCTATCCTACCCCATTGATAAATTCAGATGTGGAAATAACAGTCTCACGTAGAGGTGTTACCAGATCCCAGAGCCCTGGGAAACCAAAGCCACCTCCAATTGATATTTTTAGACCTAAGGTGTGGTATTGGAAAGTCGGACCAATGGGTGGCAGTTGGGTCCCTGTGCTTGTGAGTGGTACAAATGTATAAAAGAGAATCAAGAGACTCTGTTCCCTTCTAACTGTATGAAGCACAGTGTTGTTTGACTTAGAAATCTCCCCTGCAGGCTCATGTGTTTGAACACTTGGTGACACTGTTCAAGACAATAACCTTCGGACAATTCAACCTCTGGAGCTGCTGACGTCATCCTTCTTTTGCTCCTAAGCCATCAGTTGACAGACATCCTAGGGCCTTGCTATAGGGCCTTGCTATAGGGCCTTGCTATAGGGACTTGCTATAGGGCCTTGCTATAGGGACTTGCTATAGAGCCTTGCTGCATGATTTTCCATGTCCAATCACATTAGGACATTGGAAGGCCCGTGATTGGTCAGGAAAAGGGAGGCGGAGCTAGGAGTAAGCGGGGAAACAAAGAGATCGAGATCGCAGGAGAACCAGGGGAATCGAGATGACTTTGGGTATGGACCTGCGTGGCATTTACTAGCCACAAGTAGCTATGTTTTTTATAGGTTTAGAAATGTTGGGATAAAGCTTTTATCATTATCAATTGGCACTAAAATTATTGTACTGACATCTTGTAAATTGTGATATTATTTATACATAAATCTGATTGGTTAATTAAGCATTAAGAGTCTTGATTCTCCTGGGTAATTAGGTGATGAGGAAGCAGATCGTGGGGTGTGTGGGGCGTTGTGTGGTAGCAAGAGGAACTTGGGTCCCCCCCCCATCAAGAGAGATGGCAAGATAGAACAGAGAGACCACTGAGAGAGATGGCGCAACGGAGGCCCTATGGCCCCACAGGGCTGGAGAGTTTGCAGGCCTAGAGACCAGCAGCTCCAGAGAGCTATTAAATATATAAAATATAAATTAATATTTTTTAATATTTCCTGCAACAGAGCCTTGCTATAGGGTCTTGCTAAGGATTTGCTATAGGGCTTTGCTATAAGGACTTGATATAGGGATAATGTTCTATTATACTTCTTATTTAGGCAGTAGCTCCTCCTCATGTGACGTATAGCCAGGGACCACCTTTCAACTCTTACGTAAATATTTAGAATAGAAGTCATGGGATTCCCTTGGATTCCTTTACCCATTTTATTTTATCTTGTAAACTTTTCTTTAAAGTTTTAAATGTATTTGATGACTTGTTCACCACAGTCTATCCTACCCACTGCTCAGTCCTTCTCCAGTGCCTGGAACACAGATTTCTGATTGCAGAAATTTTTTAAAAAATGACCCAACAAGCCAGGTATGCTGATATGCACCTGTGATCCTAGCAGTTGGGGGCTAAGGAGGAGGCTTGTGAATAATATTTCATTTGAGCTAAATAGTGAGACTGTCCTGTAGGGTTATGGGCCCCCTGCTCCGCCACGGGGCTCTGCCGCTCGGGGAGGCAGGATGAGGGACGTTGACCACGCTTATCCTGCATTGTTGCCACGTGGGTGTTGGGCTGTAAAGAAGCCCCAGAACAGTGCTCAGGGGTGGGGGAAGCACAGACTGTGGAGGGGGCTTCCCCGGGTCTGCGATGAGGCTGGGGGCTGCCTGGTTCTCAGGCTCTCAGACATCCAGATGCTGCTGGTAACCAGGGAAGAACTGATAATGGGGTGGGAGCCTGAGGGTTGGATCTAGCCTGGGGCAGAGGGGGGAAAGGGAGAGGTTCGGCTCATCTCTGTGGGAGAGTCCTTGGCTTGATGGGCTGGTGGTCATGGCTGGAAGTGCAGAGAGGCCTTCTATGGGAGATTGGACAGAGACTCTGTAGACAAGGGCCTTCTCCATGGCTCCCCAGAGTAGATCCCAATGAAAAGAGACAGTCCATGGTTTTAAGATATTTATTGTCATGGCGGAAAGTGGATGTATAAAACCATACCCTACTTCTCAGGGTGGGCCTGAGATTAAATACCTTTTACAGGGAGGAGTGTCTGGGAAGGAGAGCTTATTGGCTAAGCCCTCCAGGCCTCTAGTACCTCATTAAAATGGAGATCTATCTTGAGCCTATATGACTATAGGTTAAGTCCTCTATATGTGGAGGGGTTTGGGGCATTGTCCTTATGTGGCTGATGGCCACAAATATTTGGGGGGCTGCGGCTAGTGACAGGGGCCTGGTACCCAGGAACAGGCAAGGCTCCTATCATCCCTTCAGGGTCTTCGGAGCTTTTAGGGTTGCACACTCTGCCTCAAAAAGACAAACAAAAAGATCAAATAACTATGTCTGGTGTTGTATGGGAGGCTATCAGTAAGTTTCTGAACATCAAGTTAAATTAAAATAGTTTATTAGAGTTGTTCTGGGTAGAAATCTAACCATACCATAACACAACACTCTATCATTTATCCATAAAATATGCTAATGACTGCAAAACTGTTTTTATTGATTACACTACTCAAATTACTTTCGGCAATAGGCAAATTTGATAAAAATGCAACCGAATGAAGTGCGGATTTTATTTATATCACCTTTTCCCGAGCTTCCTCATGCAGCGTCTTGGCATCAATTGCAATTTCTTCCTAAACAAATCTGATTGTCTGTTTGTGCATTAAACCAATAGGTATTGATCCTCTGCTACAGTCCAGAGGCTGACTCCGGTCAAGGTCATCCTCCACAAAAGTTCTTTCCTTCCCTACCTCATAAAGTTTGTACCATTGAAATAAATCTAAGTTCTTATCTGGTTTCTGGAACATTTTCCTACAGGTATCTCAGGGCATCAACGCTTCCTGCAGTGACTCCTATAGTTCTTGCCCCTGACGTCTTTGGTTTCAACCCTTCCTTCCCACTTTTGTTCCTGCCCTTATAAAATCAGGAGATTTCCCAGCAGCGCCTGGTTTTATTAGCTCCCAGACCCCTTCTTCTCTATCCGAAGAATTTACTGTTGCAGATTCCAAGAGACATCTCTGGAAATGCCATCCTTTTGAAAGTCCCTGACCTTGACTTCTGTTCTCTGGAAATTTGCACCCATGTCTAGAATGCCTGTGCAATTATGAAGCTTACACATCCTTAGCTAAATGGGCTTGGATCCCGGTAGCCATGGGTTTGAATCCTGGTTCTGTGACTGAATGGCAATATCAACTGTACTTAGACGTCTCCATCTGGACCAAATGAATAAATCTACAGACCGTTCTTTCTAAACACAGCCATGGTGAAAAATGTGTGTGAGTATAGGTGTGCATGTGTGTGTATGTGTGCACACCTGTGCACGTGCATACATGTGTGTATCTGTGCATGTGTGTGTGCCTGTGTGTGAAAGTGTGTGTGTGTGTGTGTGTGTGAGAGAGAGAGAGAGAGAGAGAGAGATCCCATAGCCCTTCCTTACAATGTGACATTGGCGTTCCTTTATCTGAGTAGAAAGAAGGATGCTGAGCAACATTAGAACTCTAAAAAGCAGCACAGCTGCTGCCCGGCTCTCAGGACACACTGCCAGTGTCCTCTGACCCACTTTCTCTTCCTGGGTACCACCGATGCGGTTTCTCAGGCTGCCTTGCACTTGGGTATGGCTCATAACTTTGTAAGTGAGTCGAATGGTGTGTGCACAGGTCCAAGGTGCCCCCTCTCTCCTCCCCCAGGCATGTTCTTCTCCTCGTCTTTCTCTTCCTTCTCCCTTTCTCTATGTTTATTTATTTATTGTGTGTATGGGCACATATGCAATTGTATGACACACATGTAGGTCAGAAGACAACTTGTGGGGTTATTCCTTCCACCTTGCAGGGTCTCTGTGTCACTTTCAGATCATCGGGCTTGGTGGCAAGGACATTTACCCACAAGTATCTCTCTGGCTCTTTTATACATAGTTTTTCCTCATCTCTCCACCAGGTGCAGATAATCATGACACCTCAGAAACCATATGTTAAGGACTCCGCAAAATGGAAGAAGCCTCATCCCCAAACCACTGGTTGGAGAAGAATTAATAGTCCCTGGAGAACATGGTTTGGGGCTTTATAGCAATGAGAAATTAATCTGTATCGCATTGAGTCATTGTACATTTAAGAGGCCAGAAGCTAGCGTTACTTTAAGGCTTCATACCATGCAAATCTCGAATGTTTTTGGGTAAACACAGCCTGTTTTGCAGACAGGCACACACCATGGGATCCAGGCCACCTGTAAGCAGCTGGCCCTGGCTGGAGCTCACTGCAGACGCAGCGGGGTTTACAGACATGCCTGGAGGAATTCTGCAGATTTTCCTGGCTCAGACTAACTGAAGTCACCACTGAAGCAACCCTTTTCTCGCCGCATTAAATAATGTCTATTAATAAAAACAGTGCCTTTAAATGATTTCATCTTGGTGAATCCGTGTGAGGAAATCATGTTCTCTCTTCGGCTGTGTCTGAACACCATTCTGAGGACACAGTTACCCTAACATTCTCTAGTGTCTAAAAGAAACCGCACCCCGGGGCTAAAGGTGGGTGACAACCTTCCTGGTTTGCCTGAGGGTCCATGGACTGATGTGAGACCTTTCAGGATGACCAGCATACAAGATATTATGATGTTAGAAGCAGGTGGGCAAACATGAGTGGAAGTTCAAAGCAAAGGAGACTGGCTTTGTTCTTCATCCCGACAGGAAAGGCACTCATAAATGAAATGTTTTGTGCCTCATTCTCTCTCTCTCTCTCTCTCTCTGTGTGTGTGTGTGTGTGTGTGTGTGCGTGTTGTGTTTTATGTGTGTGTGTTCGTGTGTGATGCATGCACACATGTAAGGGAGTGTCCTAAACCATGCATGCATGTCTAGAAGCCATAAGCATCTTCCTCAATCACCCTTCGCCTTATTTTTTGTAACAGGGTCTCTCATTGAACTGTTTTGGCTAAACTGGCTAGGCTTCCATCGCCTGGCTCCAGCCAATGCTGAGGCGACAGACACTGACTGCAACATGGCTCTTATGTGGGCGCTGGGGGTTCAGAACGCAGGCCCCCTGTCTGTGCAACAGCGTCTGCACCCACAGAGCCATCTCCTCAGCTCCTGGTGTGTTCTTTGAAGGTACCACCAACCAGGAGAATTCCAGTCTCAAAGTTCAACTCAGGGCCTCACAAAGGCCAGCCCAGACGTGAAAGCGGTTGGTACTGGGCCCCCTGCATTCTTTCTTGTACAGCAGGGCAGCAGGTAGCAGCCAGTGCTGGGAGGACAGAGCTGATTCCTAAGGAAGAGGCCCAGGGGGAAGGTGTGTGCAGATGGCATGGAGGGGCTGTCAAGGAGGTGGAGGGGCCATCTGCTCTTCTACAGGGGGCCTCTCCTCTCCCTTGCCATCAGTCAGGCCTGGGAGTAGCTCCCTGGGATTTTGAAATGAGGAAGGAGATGAGCTGAAATCTTACAGTGCCCTTCTAAGGCATGTTCCCTGCCCCTTGAAGGCTGTACCTCACAGAGGCACCAAGTCCTTAGCACATTGCAGGCCCTGTAAGATCCAAAGGACAGCAGCCCCTCTCCAGGAACTCCTTTGGCCTAGCTCCAATGACACCCGCCTCTTGTCCTTCTCCTCTGTGGTTGCCTCTTCTAAGTCTACCGTAAGGCATTCTTCCTCAGTCCAACCTTTAAATCCCGAGTTTGTCAGGGCTTGGTGTTGGCCTCTCCTCCACCCCTCCTTCCCTCTCCCTCTCATGTTCCCACATCTACAGGCAGCCTCTTGGAAATGCTGGTTCTCTCCCGGCCCTCCAGCCGTGCACAGATGTCTTCACTCCGTGTCTTAAAAGCATTCCATTTTGCGCAGCTCAAAATGAACGTGTGACCCTCCCCACTGTACACTTGATGTTCTCTGATTTTCCTTATCCCAGGTTAAGGTGCTGCCATCCACCTCGGGCCTAACCAGAAATCTAGGGAGCAATGACTGACTCTCTCCTGACACTAGGAACTTTATAAACTACAGATAGAGGTTTCCTACAGTTCTGGCTTGAGGCAGACCTCCAGCACAGTGGGTTGTGGGGAGGACCCTCTTCCTGGTTGCTGACTCCAGCCTCTCAGAGTTCCTTTACAGAAAGGCAAAGAGCACATTCATGAGAACTTTACCCTCATGATCTGGTCATCCCTGCATACTCCACAAAAGAGTGTTCTACCCACTAAGGGAATGATGTCAGCGTCTCTACTCCTCTTGATCTTTTCTTTTACACTGCTACATATTTAGATGAAAGCTTCTAATGTGGGTTAAATGTTGCTTTGATTAGACATTTCTAAACCAGGTGTTCAATCACTGTGGCAGGGTAGTCTTGACCTTACATTTGATTCTTGCCACCCACGGCTGTACCTGGGTTCTCTGGTATGGTCCAATGCTGTTGGTTTAATGCCCTGTCAGAGCTGTGACTGACAATTGCCATAACTGTGTCCAAACAGTGTCAATATTCAGCAATGTCAGGGGTGACTCAAGGGTGCTCTATGTTCCCGAGACTGACCCTGACAATAATCCAGCCTTTTTGAGTTGTTTTTATTCTGAGGTCTCGTCTCAGACAGAAATGGTCTGGTTAGTTTCACATTAGTCGAGAAAGTGATGTTTCCAAAGTCTTCAAATAATACAGCCATTCTACCTAGAAATGGTGGGTTTTTGAAAGAATGCCCAAGAACCAATTGTTACCATTGTTAAAACAAATAAATACGATGACATCCCCCAAAGCCGCTGCAACCACGTATCTTACTTCATGCTTATGGATTTTAATAATGTTAGTTTGTTGTTACACAATCCCACATCGATCCAGGCTGTGCAAAAGACATCAGTCAAGCTTAATGTTCTAAATAGTCCAAAAGAAAACATGCTTGTGCCAAGGGTGGCATTACAGCTGTGGCGCACAAATGTGATGAGCCCTACCGAATCTTCTTAGTCGCTGTGCTTATCAAGAAAATGGCCACGTTGCTCATTTGGGCTTGCTGACTTAATCTTCCGTTTGCAGCAACGCCTGGGTTGTTAACTCCAGGAAGTGTGTCACTGGCTTTTGTTTTTCTTGAGGCTTCAGTATTCCATACAATAGAAGAGATGGGAACATATTTTATTGGGGAAAAGAGTAAATCTACCCCTCTTCCGCAGACCTTAAACCAAGATAAGAGCAGGTCCCAAAATAACTGCTCTATGATGGCAAACAGGCATGGCATTTCCAGGACAGGGGTCACTAGTGTTTTTGAGTAAACTATGAATTGGGAACTCTAACACATGAGATGGCGGTGCCTCCACTGGCCAAGTATGGAAGGAGGGTCTGCCTAATGCTGACTACACAGCAGCAGTCAAAACAGGCCCTTAGTGAGGTAACCCAATCACAAAAGAACACACGTGGTATGCAGTCACTGATAAGGGGATATTAACCCAGAATCTCGGAATACCCTAGACACAATTCACATATCAATTGATTTCCAAGAAGATGGAAGGAGAGACCCCTGGTCCTGGAAAGACTGGATGTAGGGGAACGCCAGGACAGAGAAGCGAGAGGGGGTTGAATGGGGAACACGGGGAGAGAAGAGGGCTTATGGGACTTTTGGGGAGGGAGGAACCAGGAAAGGGGAAATCATTGGGAATGTAAATTAAAAAATATAGAAAATAAAAACAAAAGAAAAAAACAAAAAAAAAACAGGCAACAGGCAGAGAGACCTTCAAGTTGTAATAAAAAAGGCAGGTGGTGCTTGTACACCTCTAAGCAGTGATATACAAAACAAACAACATCCCAACCTGAGGTCTTAGATGAACTTGGTGCCCAGGACAACCTGAGATCCAGGCTGTGGTCGTGAGCCAAGGACCAAAGGTCCTAGACACCTAGCACACTGTCCCAGCTGTGTTGTGTTAGACTTAACTCGGCATCACAGCTAACTCCACCTCACTTTCTTTGCTAAAAAGTGAATGGCTCAATTTCCTGATTGTTAGAACAGGAACTCCAATGGGAATGGGGTCTAAATGTGATGCACAAGTTACCCAGCCTTTCTGCATGTTGAAATAACCTTTCTGATAATCCTCCCCAGCTATGGATTTCTACCCAGTTACAACAAATTAATAGTTATCCAAATTTACATCCAATTTTCTCACTGATTAAAAGTCACTTACTATTTTATTATATGTATATTTATTATATTTTATTACATTTACTATTCCCTATGTCATCATGACTCTTTATCCCAATGAAATATATTGGCACATTGCTATTGTGTGGGATATTTAACCCATAATATAAATCTCCCTAGAACTATGAAACCTAACATCTGCCTAATAGTCTATTATAGAGATGTACTAGCTGTATTCCTTCCTAAGGCATTTACATTAATTTCATTTTAATAACTCAGCTCTGAGAAATGTCTGTGTTCCATGTGGGTAGGATGTCATACCACAAGAAAGGCTGTGGTGTCCTGTGCTGGGTGGTGGGGTTTCTGCAGAGGGCACTCGGAAAGATGAGGGGCACATCCAGTGGGTAAGTGCAAAACCAGCCTTCCTGCCTTCCTCCTTCCCTCCCTACCTTCCTTCCTCTTTCCCTCCCTGCCTTCCTTTTTGCCTGCATTCCTTCCTTTCTTCCTTCCTTCATTCCTTCCTTCCTTCCTTTCTGCCTCCCTCCCTCCCTCCTTTCATTCTTCCCTCCCTCCCTTCCTCCCTCCCTTCGTCCTTTCTAGACAATCAGCCTTGAAAAACACTGACTGCCATGCAAGTCAGTCAGCGCCCAGTCTTCTCCTCACAGACGATCGATGTTGCCTACATGTGCAGCTTGGACCTTCCTCAGAGCCTGGCAGATGCTCAGTGTCCAAGACTACAGCAAAATGACAGCAGGAGAGGAGCTTACTGAGCACACCTCCCTTTAGTTAGTGGGAAGATGCACATTAAATTATCCAGTCTCCTTCTAAGTGTGCCGCTTGCTTACTAGAAATGCATTCGCTGTTTGTCACTGTTCCCTGTCCCTGGAGATGTCTTGTTGGCCTAAACGAAAACTCTGGCTTTCCTGGTGGTCTAGTGGTTAGGGTGTGCAGCTCTCTAATTGGAATTGTGTTCCTTAAATGCCGACTCCATCTCCCCCTTTCCTCAGCCTCAAAAATCACCATCTTTCTTCCTGTCCCTACAAAGCTGCCTGATCCTAGCACCTCAAGAGAGGATTCATAATTTGTCCCCTCTGTGACTGGGTACTTTCACTTGAGTCTTTTTTTTTTTTTTTTTGGTTTTTCGAGACAGGGTTTCTCTGTATAGCCCTGGGTGTCCTGGAACTCACTTTGTAGACCAGGCTGACCTCGAACTCAGAAATCCGCCTGCCTCTGCCTCCCAAGTGCTGGGATTAAAGGCGTGCGCCACCACCGCCCGGCTTTTCACTTGAGTCTTAAGGACAAATTGTTTCGGCATGTACTAGGATGCCCATCCTCTTGAAGGTTGACCTGTATGTCAGTTGTACAGATCTACCACAGTCTGCTTTCACTTCCTGCGGGGAAATAACTGGTAGTGGGATTCTACCTGGTCGTAGTTCTTGTCAGCTCAGCACAAATCTAACCATAGCTGGGAAGAGGGGGCCTCAGCTGAGGAACTGTCCCCCATCAGAATGGCCCTTGGACGTGTCTGTGGGGCGTTTTCTTAAGTGCTAATTGATGGTGGAGGAAAGCCCACTCAGAGCAGCCCGTCTCCCCTCGGCGGGCCTGGTAAGAAGGCAGCTGAGCCAGCCAGGGGAAGCCAGGCAGAAAGCAGCGTGCCCCACAGTCTTGGCTTCAGTTCCTGCCTTGGCTCCCTCAGTGACAGACTAACCTGTAAGGCACACGAGGCCTTTCCTCTCTCGGGAGGCTTTTTTGGTCTTGGAGTTTCTCACAGCAACAGGAAAGCATCTGGACGATATATATCATACGAGAATTCTGGGTCTAGTTTTGAAAGAATTGTCACACTTCCCCACAGTGGTTCCTATTGTTTATTTCCTTCCTTCCTTCCTTCCTTCCTTCCTTCCTTCTTCCTTCCTTCCAGGGCTCCAGTTCCTACACCTTTAAGAGAACGTTCTAACACTAGCCATCACCATGGCTATGAAGGTGTACCTCCCTGTGGTCCTGATTTGTATTTCCCTGTGACAGACTGAGATGGGGTAGAACATCTTTTCCAGTGCTTCCTGGATACTAGCGTGCTTTCTCTGGAAAGGCATTTTTGAAACGAGTGTGAGAGGAACCTATTTTTCTCAGGATATGCAGATGCTTCTCGTCAGAGTGCTTTCCACCAAGATCGTTTGGTGGAAGCAAGTACTGATTCCCCACCACCCCAAATCTCAGTAAGGGGAGGCTTATTTTGAGGCGAAGGGGTTCCCCCTGGGATCTTGACACAAGAAGCTCTGTAGGTCTTCAGGGACCTAGAAAGGCGTCCGGTCACTACCCTGTCTCTGTCCCTCTCTCGGGGGCAGCATGGTCCTGTCTCCGTCCCTCAGTGCACGTCTGCTCTTGCTCAGAAGGTCCTAACCTCTGCTCTCCACCCTACCCTGAGCTGCTCTCTTCCCATGACACAAGCCCCAGTCTCGTTGTCACGTGAACTTAGGGCCCCAGGGGCTCCCACTAGACCCAGGCTGCTCTGTGTCCTCCGCAGAATTTGTTCTCAGAGGTCAGGAGCATGCCCCAGCGTAATCAGCTATAGACAGAGGGCCGGTCACTGTACTGGCAAATGGGCCCAGCCTTTGGCGAGAGCTGGTAGGCAGGCTCAAGGGAGGACAGTGGACCCAGGCGATGGTGGTAGTACTCCGCTTGTGGAGGGAAACAACCTCCCTCGGCACACAGCGGGCCATTTCACACAGTTCCTCGAAGTGGAAACTTAATTGTTCTTTAGAAACTCGTTTGGACGGTGTTCTGCTGGGGCAGACACGTGAAGGAACAGTCCGTTAAAGTGGACATAGGTGAAAGGCTAAGGCAGACCCGTGAAGAAACGTTTTCGCCGAAGCAGACACAGGAGAGAGGATGTTCTGCTAAAGCAAGCACATGAAAGGACCCGTGATGGAGAGTTCTTTGCTAACGACATGCATGGATCCATCCACCTTACGTTGCTACATTTGTCAGGTTGCCGTAGAGAGAAACCCAAAAAACCTTCTGGTTCCCGCCAGAAGTGGTACGGTTTGTTGTTGCTTCCAAGGACTCGGGCTGATTGGATGCGTGTGCTGAAGCAAGACTCATAGGAGGCGCGTGATGTTTAGAAGATATAAATAGGACTCCATAGAGTGGCGGAGAGCGCGCTTGGCCTGCTGGTACAACTCACTGTGCAACGCTTGTGGGTCTCTCATCTTCATCTTCGCTGATCGCTCCCCTGAGAGAGGCACAGCTGAGAACCTCTCCTGGTGTCCCTGCTGGTCCCTCCTGACTCAAGCTGAGGCTGAGGCCTGGTTGTCTCCGTTAGGTTATGTCACTGCTACCGCTAACCCGGTTCTACTAAACTGTACTGCTAGTGTGTCCATGAGGTGTTTGCGAGTGGATCGAGCTGCTGCTGCCTGCTGACCTGTGAACTGCTGACTTCCAGACAACACAGACAGGAGTTGCTCCAAAGAACCTTTCTAAACAGGTCCACTTCCCCTGTATCCTTTCTTTTCCACTACCTCTGGCGGGTGGTGGGTTACAAAAAAAAGGTTAAAATGTTTTAAAAAAAATCATTAAAAATAAGATTTAAAAAAATTGAAATTACAGTTTCTCAAGCATCTATGAGCGGTCCACACACAACAGTATTTGCCTGTGGGAAAATGTCCGTGTTCTTCAGATAAGGGCAGCACCAACAGCACTGTATTACTGATGTCATGGTGGTGTGGCCAGTGCTGAAAACAGCCACCCCCTTCACAGGTGCCCTTCACTCTGTGAGGACTGACTCTTATCTCAGGGAGACCAGCATTCTCAATCCAGAATATGTCAGTGCACGTGTGCTGGGTGCTGTCACTCCACTCCCCAAGCATCAAGTGAGAGCTGTATTCTCTTCCCATCTTTTTACTTAGTGCCAAGAGAAAATGGCCATTATCTGATGTCTAGCATGTCGCAGCTTGCAAATGTGTAGTGCTCATACACACAGCCTTAGGAATCGGCCTATGTAGAACTCAAACGCCAGAAAAATACAGAATTTTCACGATTATCTGATGCTCCAAAGTGAGGGCAATAAGCAATGGTGCTTTGAAATTAGGCCACGGGTCTGCGTGGTGGGCTGTTTGGAAAGCAACCCCCCCCCCAAGAAAGTCAGGGATTTCCTCACCATCCATCTCGCACTACCGCTGAGCCCTGATTGGATAAAACTTCTGCTTAAATGCTATTCACATCAGCAAAAGGAGAGAGAGAAGCACCTGGAGGCCAATGTTCCACTCTCAAAGTGAAGGACCATGAGGTCTCTCCATCAGGTGAAGTGTCGTACTCACATCCCGCATCAGCACCTACGAGCTGTGGTGGTTTAAATGAGAAACATCCGAGATGAGCTTGTGTGTTGGAACTCTAGGTCCTTTGTCATTGTCGGGAGAGGCTATGGCCCCTCTAAGAAGTGTAGCCTTTTGGCACGCACTTCTTGTCATCCATAGTAGTTTCGGGGTTTGGTGACTGTTTATAGGATGGATCCCCAGGTAGGACAGTCTCTGGGTGGCCTTTCCTTCAGTCTCTGCTCCACACTTTGTCTCCATAGTTGTTTCTGTGATTATTTTGTTCCCTTTCTCAGAGGAACCAAATCACCCCCATGGATGACAAGTACGTACCAAAAGGAGCCTGTCTTTTGGAGAGGCCCTGCCAGAGCCTTACGGATATAGAGGTGAATACTAGCAGCCAACCATTAGACTGGGTGTGAGGTTCACAATAGAGGAGTTGGAGGGTGGACTGGAGGGGCTGGGGGTGGGGGTGGGGTTGGAGTCCCATGAGAAGAACGACAATGTCGGCCAACCAGACACCCCAGGGCTCCCAGGGACTAAGCTATCAACCAATAGGTACACATGGTTCCAGCCAAAAGACTGGCAGAGGACTGCCTCGTCGAACATCAGTGGGAGGAGAGGTCCTTGGTCCTGTGAAGGCTCAATAGAGGCCCCAGTGTGGGGAAATCTAGTAGGGGTCATCGGAGTGGGTTGGGTGGAGGAGCATATTATTGGAGGCAGGGGGTGGGAGGATGGGTTGGGGGTTTTTGGGAAGGGGGGAAACCGGGAAGGGGTATAACATTTGAAATGTAAATGAAGAATATATTCAATAAAAAAAAAGGTGCAACCTTGCTGGAGAGAGGGCTTCAAGGGCTGATCGCTTCCCTCACTTCTTGGTCTTTCTCTCTTAGACTCCTGTGTGTCTATAAACCACTACAATCCAGCTTCCTGCTGCCGTGCCTTGCTCTTCCCCGTGCCATGGTGGATGCTGACTCCTTTGGAACCACAGCTCTATCAAACCCTTTCTTCCTTACATTGCGCTTGGACATGACAGTTCATCACCAGAGAAGTAGCTAATACAGTGACTGATGTTGCTTGTCAGCTTCTCAGGATCTAGAATCACGACAGAAAGAAGAAACCTCTGCTGTAGGGGGTGGGGGTGGGGAATCAACTTGTTTAGCTTCATCGAAGTAGAAAGACCCATCCCCAAGGCGGGTGACATATCCCATGGGTTGGGGGTCTCAGGCTGAATGAAAGGAAGAAAATGGGTTGATACTAGCCTCTCTCTGCTTCCCAAGTACAGATGCAATGTGATGTTTACACCCTGGTGTCTTGTGACATTGTTCATAGCAGCTAAACAAATGGAAAAAAATGTTTTGGATCATAAATGTCTTCTACAAGCTGGTGTGCTAAAGGGTCACATCTCCAGTGCAACAGTTTAAGTTTGGAGGTGACTTCTATGAAAGTCCTTACCTCTTTAGTGGGTTAATCCACTGATGATTTTCACTTAATGGGCTGTTGGGAGGTGCAGACACTCTAAGAGGTTTGGCCTAGTTGGAGGAAGTGAGTACCAGTAGTTACCTGGTGATAAGCTCTTGACAGTAATGTGCTGTCCTTAGCTGGCTCTTTCCCTACCTCCCCTTTTTCCTGCACTGTGATATAAGCAGCTTCTGAACCCTCTGAAATGATGTCAGAATCAATGCTTCCTCTATCAGGTAAATTTCTGTCAAGCCTTCTGTTGGGACAACAGAAAGATGACAAGCACACAAGTTAATAATAACTAGCTCATTAACTCTGATTCACAGAAAGAAAAGTGGCAGTACCCATGAATGGTTGGGGTGGAGTTATTAGTGTCTAATGGATACAGTTGCAGTTTGGGCTGGAGTCCTTAGTGTCTAATGGATACAGTTGCAGTTTGGGCCGTTAAAAAAAAGTCAGATATTGGTCAAGGCCACACAGCAGTGTAAGTGTTCTTAATGGACTTGACGAAGGCAGCGAACAAGCATTGGAATATCTCTAAAATAGAAAAGTTTGCCTCATCCATATTTTACCATGATTTAAAAATACACAGTTTCCTAACTCCGGCTCCTCTCAGAGAAGCAACCCTGTTGGGAAGCTCAGGACCACAGGATACTTGTCCAGGCAGGAGCCGTTCAAACTGAGCCTTTCTCAGAAGGCAGACTCTATGCGACAAGAGATACACCCACTGTGGACTCCAAGCTGCACTAGAGGTTTCATCGGAAAGATGGAGTAAGCTACTGGCAGAAAACATATGCCAGATTCCAAGTGAGGGAGAGCATCTGGAACCTACCACTGATGCTAAGATCCTGTGTGTGTGTGTGTGTGTGTGTGTGTGTGTGTGTGTGTGTGCTGCGCGCATGTGGAAGGGTGCGGTTGTTACATCCACTCGATGGATACTCCACAGTCCTACCTCACGTGAAGGGGAGGGTGGCACCCAGCGCTTTGATATTAGTTGGTCTTATGTTGCAGAAACAAGGCCAAGATCAAACACTAAAAATCCTGATTCTAGAGGCCATTTGTATCCATGTTGTCCTCAGGAAGTGAGAACCCCCCCACCCCCAAAATGAACAAAAATAAGGAACAAGGAGAGGAAAAAAGAAAAAGAAGGAACACGTGAGTGTCACTCAGCTACTGCTGGTTGGCACCTGCTTAAGGTGCAGTAAGTTTGTTCTTTCTCTTAAAAAAATGAATTTTTTATTATACATGTATGTATGTGTGTTTTCCTGTGTGTACGTATGTGTATCACATATGTGCCTGACACTCACATATAGATCTCCCTGGAACGGGACTATAGACAGTTTTGAGCAGTCATGTAGATGCTGGGAACCAAGTCTGGGTCCTCTGTAAAAACAGTAAGTGCGCTTAACCACTGAGACACTCCTGCATCTTTGGAATGGTGAATCCTGACCCCCTTTTCTATGCAGGAACCTGAGGTCTGGATGCAGTAGAATCACCTTCCCTGGATCTCATGGGCTACTCCAGCTACACCCACAACTCCAGCTACTCCCACTACTCCAGCTACTTCAATGTTTGTCATCAGTGAAGGATCTGTAGCAAGTTCTTTACCATGTCTCAGAGGCAGGACAGATCCCAATTCTAAAGACATTTTCTAAATGTTTTTAACTCGAGGTGTCCCTGTGACCCCTAATCTCGTGGTATTTTAAACATGACACACACCCCCTCCCTCATTCTCACAAACTAACAGGCTGCAAGATAATGGTGGAGAGAAGGATGCACAGAGGTACCCAGAGTCATGAAAATCAGCCTGATGGGCAGTCTTCTCTGGGACACATGCCCCGCGTCTGGAGTGGAGGACCAGACGCAGCTGGGAGACAAGCCGGCAGTGCAGATCCACCAGCAGGTGCGGCTTTACTCAAGATCTCTTGGCTAAACTGTGGAAACGGTGGCAGATGGGGGGCCATATTGCAGGGCTTGGACCACACAACTGCCAGCAGCACCCTGTAACTTGGACCCAAACTAGGAAAATCACAGGCTCCAAAATAGCTTCAGTGCAACGGGAGAAATGTGGTAGAGAGCGGGATTCGTCATACTCAGTAGTGACTTCAGGACACCCAAAGAAATCAGCTTCCAGCCAACTCTGCCACAGCAGGCACCCAGAAGACGTCAAGGGATTCCCCCCCAAAAGAATGGGGGCAACCGTAGGGAGCCTTTCTGATATGGCTGCCTTGTATGGCTCAAAGAGGGGACATCTTGTCAGCTACCACATGATTAGATGTGACATGTTCTTTGACACCCAGTCAGCCTCTGAGTCTGGTCTTCCTTCCTCCCACAAGCTCTCCATTTTCCTCTCCCTCCCCCTCCAGCTGGTTTCCCTGGCCAGATGCTCGGTACCTCTCACTTTGGGCAGAGTGGACGTCTGTTGGCAATGGTCTGTGCCACTCAGAATCCTTGGGGCTCTCTATTCCCTGCAAAGCGAACCTCCGGCTCCTTGGCGGGTGCAGTTCTCATGGCTGTCTGGGCTTCTCTTTCTACAAGCATGGTACCTTGATCTCCCTAGTCGGAGGGGATGCCTTTGTAACCCTGACTGTTCTACCTACACAATAGCTCCTCAGTCAGAGCTGCCAACGTTGCATGCCTCCACAGCTCGTCATTGGCTTTGTGTGTTCTGATAAGTTACCTAGCTTTTCTGGGCCCTGTTTTCCACACAGGTTGGCCATTCTTGACTCTCAGTGCTTGGAATCAGAACAGCTTTTATTGAAGATTTATTTTTCATATTATTTTAAATATTTGAATGAATATGAGGAGATACGGTAGGGATGGGACCCACTTTCTTCACGTATGCTTTATACATGACTCTAGCACATAGCCTGAAGGTAATCCCATCCGATATCCAAAATATGCCTGCCAGGCATGGTGGTACATACCTTTAATACCAGCACGTAGAAGGCAAAGACAGACCTATCTATATGAATTCTGGGTCAGCCTGCTCTACACAGAGAGTTCCAGGTCAGCCAAAGCTACCTAGCAAGACATTGGCTCCAAATAAATAAATGAATCAAATATACCTGTGATTTAACTGTTTTCAGCCTCACCTAGTTGAAATACATACCCGGACACTTCCTTTTTTACTCTAATGTACTTTACATTGCATGACCCTAATGTCTGGGTCTTTCAGAAATGGTGCAAGAGGCAAAGCACAGAAAACCAATAGAATTGTGGAGACATTCTCAGTTAAATGTTAGGGTCGTGAATTAAGTCATCAGGGATGGAAGATATTACGGTAAAAACTAGAACTATCTAAATGCCCCCACCTAATGGTTGGATTAACAAAATGGCCTCTCCTGGTGAGAGGCCAGCACAGCAGTAAGGAGAGAAGAGCCGCCGTGGGGATGAGTGTGGAAGGGCTTAGATCGTAGTTTGCTAAGTGAAAGAAACCAGGCACAAACCAGCCCGCCTTAGCATCCCATTTTTTACAATGCTTCTAGACTAAACGCAAAGCAGTAGTTGCCAAGGTCAGAGAGTTGGAAGAGGTTGGACTTGAATGGTGGGGGCAGGGCGGGGGGGGGTCTTTGGGGGGGTGAACTTGGAAGCTTCTAGGTTGTGGTGATGGTCACACCGCTGTCAAAAACCACTATAATTTCTCAAAACTTATGCGTACCTGCAATGCTCACACTGTATGAATGATACCTCAAGGGACTCCTAGAACAGTGCTCCCCAATGCTCCAGCTTGTCAGTGCAGGAGGACATTCCCATTCCAAGTCTTAGCTGTGGCTTTACTTATAACAAAATGGGTCTGGAATTCTCATGAAGTCAGACTGTTACATAACGTGGACACTTCCCTTTTTCTAGGAAGATGGATGGAACATCCAAGTCTGTCTGTCTGCCTGCTAGTCCCTAGCCTCATGCTTCTTCAGAGGCAGCAGAATATAATAGACAGGCAGGCCCGGCTGGTCGTTTGCCACCCACTCAGCCTTGGAGACACCAGGGAGGAAAAACTTTCCACGAAGCCCTTTCTATGCAGTCCTAGGCTGACAGGATGTACCGTCCTTTCCGAACTGCCCCAAATCGGCAGCAATTGCAGAGACAAAACAGTTGGCCGCTACAAGAAACTGGTGTGCTTTTTCTCCCCGCTCCCCTGCAAGGACTCACTTCGGTTTGAAAGTACAGAAGCAGTTATAATATTTAACCTTGTGGCTTAAAATTACGGGGCTATTCAAACCGAACAATCAAGGCAGCCAGCGTTTGAAGGAGACAACTGTCTCGGCTGCTCACACAATGAAGGAATGTGTCGCAGACACCCCCTGCTCCCCATTTCCAACAGAGCCCTGGAACGTCCGAAGTGCGCAGTAAGCCCTAGATAAATACTTGTTGATTTGATTGATTTGCTGTTGCCTACTCTGGTGACAGTGGTTGGATGAGAATGGACTCGATGACCCAGCAAGCCCGGAAGGGAACACCCTGTACACGGCTGAGGTACTGATGAACAGTGATGGCGTTTATATGACTGCTTTCAATCCCCCCACCCACCTCCAGAACCCCTTCCATCCAAAGAAGCAAGGTGAAATGAGAGCACCCCAGCCCCCACTAGCTCCAAGTAGGTAAAAGTTATCATTACGTACAAGTGCGAAGAACAACTGCAGTCTTAACCGGCTGCTGGAGCTGATGGGCACTGCCTTCAGCTGGGGGGCTGGGGTGGGTGGTTATTGTTGTTGTTGTTTGTTTTTTAAATAGCATTAGAGTTTCCTTGTGGTTAAAAAGAAATCCTGATTGAATCTTTGGGCAAAAAATCTCACAAAATTTACACAGAGATAAGCAATAAGGAACAGCTTGATACTGACCTGAGAATTACATTTTTGTTTTTAAAAACTCATTCTGAACATTGCTTTTAAAAGTGTACTTCTGACCAGCCCCTATCCACACATCAGAAGGGAAAGTAGACATAGATGGCCACTGTCCAGGCCACTTGGCAGCCGGAAGTGAATGCGAGTCCTCGGCGGCGACGAGGCGGGCAGTAAATAACCTTCCTCACTTGAGGTGAAGACAGCCCGCGAGGAAACTGGCTCCATTAGAGTCTTCAAGCCCCATGAGCTGTTTTCTCTGGAGAGGATGTACGTGGGCAAGAGAGGGATCGGGGCCACCTGATCTGTGCACCTACTTTCCCAAGTCACCCGAAGTCAGGGCAAAAGTGCCTTACCCTGTACATCTGTGGCTCCTTCCTGTCTGTCCAACCTGTATGTAACACGGTAGGTTTGATGCATCCTGGTTTCTGACTGTCTACCACCCCCAAGCTTGGCCCTAGGTGGGTGGATGGATGTACAGAAGTGGATGGATAGGCAGGTCGGTTACCTTGGTGGATGGACCAGTCGGTCAATTAAGTCCCCTTACTTGCCAGTTCCTGTGTGTGGAGGCATTATCACATTATACAAAGCACAAGACATTTCCATTGGCTCCTCCCCCGCGTCTGTGCTGATGCCGGAGCTGCTGAGAACACCCAGGCAAGGCTTGCTTCACCTGCACCACACGGGGTGGGGGTGGGGTGGGGGGATGTTGGGGGTGGGGGGGACGCTCTCTGCCAAATGCACCGCTTCCCACCCGAAAGCTTCTCCTCCCGAAGTCTCGCTCCATTTATAGACTCTGGCTCCTACTATGTCAGGTTTTATTTTCTGAATTAAAATGTGATAAGAGACCTTTCAGTTCCCAGAGTTTCTTCTCTGCCTGTAGGTCAGAAGTTATTGGCTGCCTTCCCAGGGTCTCCCTGGAGCTACTACATATTTCTACTGACCAAATCTCCTTAGCCTCCAGACCAAATGATGTCATGCACTCCACGAGCCTCCTTCTCTGACAGGAAATTCTTCTTCGTATTGTCTTGTTTGATTTCCCTCAGCTTATAGATTTCACCAGGGGGTGAGTGAGCATATTTTCATTCTACCTGGTGAAGGCTTCACAAGCATTTTTGGCCATGATGCCAATGTTAAATGTGTTGCCTCCTGCTGAGATGAACACAGGGAGCCGTATAGCTTTGCGAGAACTATTGCCCGACACAGTCACTGGTGGCACAATGTCACTTAGAGACGCTGTACTTTTTGGAGAAAATATCCAGGAAAAGAAATAGCAGGGACTATTTTAATTAAGCACACACCAGATTCCATGCACGATGCAAAGTTCTTGAGTCCTTTGGTTCATTCATTTCACAGTAGAGTCCCAAGAAGCAAGGGATGTTATTTCCAGTCTGTGGTGGAGTAACTAAGCCTTTAGGCTGTGGAGATGGATTCATCAGTAAAGTTCTTGCCATATAAGCAGGAGGACCAGAGTTCAGATCTTCAGCACTTTTAAAAATCAGATGCATATTTGTTACCCCAGAGATTCTGAAGCAAAGACAAACAGACCCCTGGAACTCACAGGCAGAATGGTGTAGCAAATCGGTGAGTTCCAGGCTCCATGAGAGACCCAGTCTCCAAATAGAAGGTGGATAGCGACTGAGGGATACATACAAGGTTAACCTCTGACCTCTCTCTCTATGTACTTACATATGCACATGAACATGCAAATGTATGTAGCACACATATACACATACCCTTTTTAATATAAAAAATGAGCAAGAACTGCTTCTCGAAAACTGGCATGCAGTGCTCAGGAACATAACCTGGCAAGTGTGACTTCAGACTGAACCCAGTCCAGCCAGTGCTCTGTGTTCGCCACCTCACACTATACAGGCCACATTACTGTAGGAGAACCGCGTTTCTCTCGTTCACACCTGCATGTTACACGGGACATTGTGCTAGTGTCCGTCTGTGGAAGTTACGCTCAGGAAAATTGTGGTTTCGAGGAGGGTGTGGAAAGAAGACTCCCAAGGTCAGACTCGTATATAATTTTTTTTTCCACTTCAATACAATGTGACCTCAAAAAAAAAAAAACCAAACCAAAACAAAACAAAACCCAGCCTGAATCTTGGAGTACTAATTAGCCCGGTATGCAAATTCACACACTCTGAACTGCTTGAGGAGCAGCTGATTGCTTCTGGAGCAGTAAGGATTGCCCTGAATTATGACGAACCCGCAGACCTACTGTGCAAGGCTGGAGGGACACGTCGCCGTGCTGCTGCGCCTTGTTCTTCCTTGGGGTCGCTGTTTGATGACAGGGTGTTAAGCACATCCACAGCACTTCCTTTGGACCTTATGAGTTTTGTTGTTTTAACACAGTGGTAAGAAGGAGGAGGCTTCCCCCTCTGGTCAAACCTGCAGTGAAACTGCTTTTGTCTAACCAGAGCTGTCCTTCTCCCTTCTTTTCCAAGCCAAAGCCACCCCCTGCAAAGAAGTGTCTGTTCTTGCCCCCAGGGTGTTGCCTGCTGCCAGGGAGCGCATCTGCCTTCTGAGCTCCGTCTAACTTCAACTTTCGTGGAGTTGCTCCTCCTGGCCCAGTGAGCACGGCACTTGTGGTTCCCACTCTATCTCTGTGAGACTCAGGGCTGCAGCAGGCTGCCCAGGACAGCACAAAAGAACCACCAGATGCCCAGCAGTGCTGGCCACCGTCCAGGCCAGCCACCTCCAGCGCAAGTGCATTCCTGGGCCTCTGGGCTCACCTCCTCACAAACTCAGAAACCAGAGTCTTAAGGTAAAGCCCAGCCAGACACGTCTTCCTCCAGGAATTACTCTCTCTCCATCCTACAACCTGGCCATGAGATAATTTCCTAATTCTCTTTGACAGGACAGTGGTCTTGCCACTCGGATCAGAGGTTATTTTTAACCTGAACTGTACACAAGGAAATGATGCAGGAATTTCTCTGCGCAGACTGAATGGTTCCTCTTTTTTCTGTCGTTGAATATAATTTGTCTCTGGACTCTAAGCTCTTTCTTAGGAAGTGATTTTGTAATCACAGAACAAAGTTCATGTCCTCCAAACTGAAGGACTGACTGGTGAGGATTAACTCCTAAACTTGGGTAGTTTTCTTGTTGTTGCTATTTTGATTTGTATAGACCGTAGACCCTGATATCAAAATCATAATGAGTTTGTGTGATTGTACATGTGCTAAGGGGTAGTGTATGTACATGTATGTGAAGGTGATCACATATGTACATGTATGTGGGGTGATCACACATGCACATGTATGTGGGGGTGATCACAATGCACATGTATATGGGGGTGATCACAATGCGCATGTATATGGGGTGATCACATATGCACATGTATATGGGAGGGATGACCACACATGCACATGTATGTGGGGGGTGATCACACATGCACATATATGTGGGGGTGATCACACATGTACCTGTATGTGGGGTGATCACACATTACCATGTATGTGAGGGGGTGCTCACATATGCACATATATGTGAGGAATGTGATCACACCAGTTCTGCTCTATCACCCTCTGCTTCAGTCCCCTGGGACAGGGTGTCTCACTGAGCCTGCAGCCAGGCTAGTGACCAGCAAACCACATTGATCTCCACGTCTCTGCTCCACCGCTACCCCAAGGCTATGTGGGTACAGGCTTATGTAACCAAGCCTGGTATTTTATGTGGCCACTGGAGACTTGAACTCAGGTCCTCATGCTTATGCAGAAAGTGTGCTGAGCCATCTCTCCAGCCTGAAATCAGAATGATTGAAATTCATCATCTGTAAGACCTCAGGGTCCCTTCTCACCCTCACACGCCTATTCTGATACACTGACACCCAGGGCCATCAAAATTTGATCCCACGCCTCTGATCTCTTATCTAGTCCATGTACATGTTTCTTAAATCCACATTCAAAATCAAAACAAAAACAACCTATTTGTCTGCTTTACTCCATATGTCCACTCTCAGGCTTCGCAACCTCAACACTTATTACCATTTAGAGATAGGTCATTTGTTCTTGGGGTACCTGGTGGGGTGCTGAACAGCATCTCTGCCCTCTACCCACTGGCTGCCACTATCGAGACTTGCTCCTCAACGTTTGTTTGCCAGGGACACAAAGCTTTGTCCTCTTAACACCTGCTGGCTTCTATACTGTTGGTTTGTTTTGCTTTGTTTTTTTAAATAACATGTTCCTTTTAGATAGGGACTAACCTAATTTGTACAAACTTTAACAGAGCTCAAAGGGGCTTCAGGAAGGCAGCTGGGCGATGATCACACTCACTAAAAATGCAACAGGAATTTTTGGCTCACATCTGAAAGAAAAAAAAAGTGAAAAATTCAAATGCTACTTTGCCTCACCCAGCCCTCCTCTCTATCAATGGGATTGAGACAGAAACAATAATCTACAGTCCCCTTCATTGACCTCCCCAGGGAACTGAAGATTGCTAGATGGAGTTGCTCTCTCTCCCTGTAATTAAACTCTTCCCACACAATGCGGCAAGAGGCAGGCAAACCCACGCTGAGGGTTACTGCAGCCCCCACAGTGGAATGCCTGCTTGGGAGACACTCGCTCACTCACTGGGAGGTTGGGAATGTGGGCTGGCCCCACCCCTCCCCGACCTGCCCCTGCTGAAGTATTTCGAGCATCTTTCACGAGTGAAAACCAGGAAAAGATGGATATGAGCTTTCAAACTGAGTTGTTATCCATCCATCCAAAGGGTGCTAAACCACCGGATGGGGAAAGGAATTAGCTACTTACAAATGACCTCTTCATCGCCCTCTCTCTAAGGGAAAGAACAAAACCTTTGATCAGAAAATCTGATAAAATTACACAGACTATTTTTGTTCTATTCATAAGAGACAAAGCATGTAGGTCCAGCTTGTTCCTACATGCATTGGCTAACAATTCAATTAAATAAATGTTTATTTAAACCATGAGTTTAAATATCCTGGGAACTATTCTGGTAGTTCCCAGCCACCAAAGTAGAAATATCCAGATGAGTGAAAAGCAAGGCTCTGTCCCCAGACAGCTTCCAGTTCTGATTTCTGTAACAATGGACTATTTGCTTATATTATTTCTCAATATATATATGTATATATACATATGCACATATATGAACATGCACATGTACATATACATGTATACATATTTGTTTTTGAATTCTCAAAGCCCGGTGCTACGATCTCTGAGACAGCGGTTCTCAACCTGTGGGCCATGACCCCTGTGTGGGTTGAATGACCCTTTCACAGGGGTCATATAAGACCATTGGGAAACACAGATATTTACATTATGATATATAACAATTGAAAAAATCACAGTTATGAACTAGTAACAAAAGTAATTTTATGGTTGAGGGTCACCACAGCATGAGGACCTGTATTAAAGGGTCACAGTATTGGGGAGGTTGAGAACCACTGACCTAGGAGGAAGTTAAAAGTCTGTTGACCCTTCAAAGGTCTGAGCAACCACATCTGATGGAGGGACCAACCAAGTTCATGCAGACGTGCGTCTGAAGGGAAGGCAGACACAAAGCAAGGCTTTCCCGACTTCAGGTCCATGCAGGCTTCTCACCTTTTACAGAAAAATACAGAGTGGAGAACAGATTTCTCAAACACTCGGGTTAAAGCACCAGACACAATCTTCTGGGCTTGGTAGAACCTGTTAGAGACCTCAGGAGCTGGGATGGTATTCGGGGTACGGCTGACTGGATGCTTACAGCTCACTCTCCAGGCACAGAGCTGGAGATTTAAGATGCATAGAAGGTTGCCAGAGCTTGTGGATGGGAGAGGTAGGCACAGTGTAGCCCAGGTCCTCACGCCAAGTGAGACTGGAACAGGTAAGCCCAGAATTGCAATGGCTGGCTGCAGAAAGGCTGGCTTTGACACGGCAGGAAGGAGAGATCGTGGGTTAGGGGATTTCATAAGCTCAGGGAAGTGATCTGATGCTGGAGAGGCAAGAGTACTTGAGCTGGAGGGATGGCTCAGTGGGTGAGGATGCCTGCCACCAAGCCTGGTGACTGACTTCAGCCCTCAAGACTCACACTGTAGAAGAAGAGAACTCCCTCAGATGTTCTGACTTCTGTATTATAGCGTATGTGTGCCGAAACACACTCACACAGACACATACACACACACACACACACACACACACACACACACACACATACACACACACACACACACGTCACTCAGAGACACACACGGTAAATGTAATTTTGGAGACCCTCATCAGGCAGTTCACACCTGCCTGTAACCCAGCTCCATGGGGATCAGACACTTCTGACCTCAGTGAGTCCCTGCATTCATGTGCCTATACACCCATAATTAACATAATAAAAATAAGCCAGTTTTTTTAAAAAGGTACCAGGAATGAGTAGGGGTGATCAGTGAAGATTATAGAAGTGGAAAGAAGATGCTGGACTGAACCTTTGAGTATTGCAGGATCTAAAGGCTAGGGGGAGGTAAGACCCCAGCACAGATGGCTCAAAAGAACCATTTGAGATAAGGACTCAGCGGGGAAGCCGCTGGCCTACAGTCAGAGTAGCCTGATGTGACACATACTCGCAATTCCAGAATGTGAGGACAGAGGCAGGAGACGCACCATGAGTGTGAGCTTAGCCTAGTCTACCTAGTCAAATACTCATCGTCAGCCTCCTTGAGACAAGGGCCAGAAAGCCCTTGGAACAGAATTCTGACTTCCCCATCATCTGGCCGACGCAGGGTATTGTCCAAGCTTTGGTCGAGCTCAGAGGCGGGAAATGGACCTGTGCTGTCCACTGGTCTTACAGTTCCTTCATGGAGACAGAGGTTAAGTTGTCTCAGTATTTAAGGGCCGGGGCCGTTTCTCTTTCTTCACTCACAGAGCGCTCTGTTTACCATCTTTGCTCATTTTCTGTTGAGCTGTTGGTCCTTTTTGCTCTTGGTTTCTGGGAACCGGAACATTCCAAGTGTCAGGGCATGGATCCTGTATGATATATTTCTATGGTTTGGATATAAAATGTCCCCCAAAGGACCAATAAGATGGCTCCGCAGGTGAAGGCAATTACTTGCCAAGAACCCACCAGGAGAATGAGAGAAACAACTTCTGCGCGCTGTCCTCTGGCCTCCGCATGCACACATAAGTGAACAGATAAATGTAAACAAAAATAAAACAAGTGAAATTAAACATTCCCAAAAGACTCGTGCATTATACGGTGGTCTAGAGATGTTGGGCAGTTAACAGGACTGGAGGCTGCAACTTTGTTGCCGGCTTAACCCACCAATGCATTCATAGCTGAGTTGTTAGGGGGTGGAGATTGGGCGGAGTCCGTGGGTATGGCTCTGAAGGGTTTACCTCGTCCCCACCCTTCCCTGTTTCTCTTTCTAATTCTCGCGAGGAGAGCAGTCTTTCTCCATGGTGCTGCCTTCCTGCAAGCCTGAGCCTCCCTGTATCAGAGGAGCCATGCACCGAAACCAGGAGCCCAGATAAATCTTTAACTCGCTTACGTTGGTTTCTTCAGTGTTTTGCCATAGCAGTGGACAGCTGACAGCCACTACATCGTCCCCTTCTTTTTCATTGACTCCGCCTGTCCTTTGACAACTCGGTGCTTGTTCACAGTTCATCCTTATGATAGACTCAACCCTCCGAGAGCCACCCCTCCCCTCTGTTTCTGTTCTGTGCCTACCTATTAGGATCCCTCACCTCCGAGGATCTTGGCTCAAGGCTCTGAAATTCGGTGTGTGGGTTCCTCTTCCCTTTGCTTCTTATAGACGCCAGTGCTGCCTGTCTCTGGCTGCCCCCGTGCCAGCACACTCTCCTCTGCTCCTTCCTCCCCAGCGGTTCTAATTACGGCTCTGTTCTCAGCTACCAAATCTGTGCCTAGCTGGAAGTTAAATTAGGACGTTCTGATGTCTCTGTCCAAACCGAGACCCCCCCCCCCAAACTGAGAACAAGGAGCTTTAAGTGGTTCCCGCACATCCTTCAGAGACTGCCAGGCCTTCTGCATCAACTCTCAAGAGATGACAAAAAAAAAAAGCTATCCTGGGGTCACCAGGGCCTCATTTTTAAGGTCTTTAATGAGGTTTGAGAATGGGTTCTTCTTTCTTGGAGAGTTGTGGGGACAATGCGAGTCTCTCCTTCACATTCAAACAAAGCAGCAGGTCTTAGGAGGAAGTACATCTGCCCTGGGGACACTGAGACTGGTACCTGACTCATGCATAAAAGATTCTGCCAGCTGCCTTATATCCTATGCTGCAGAGTGGGCCCAGGGGCCCTGGGGAGTAAGTGTGTCTCCTGTCAAGGATGCTCCTGGCAGCATGGCCTCCAGGTAAGGATCTTTTTCTTACTCGTCACAGAGTTGGGGCAGAAACCCTACAGACATTAAAAGGGAGCAACTGTGGATTCTGAAGGAATTTGAGGGGAAGACAAGATACGGCAACAGTTGAAGAGAGGAAATGCCTAGCAGAGAATTTGGTAACTTCTGGGGAGCCAGTCTGAGATGTTCCTAGACAATGTCCTTATGACTGAGGCTCCTACAAAAGAGGAGCATCAGGAAAAATTCATATTGTAGACTGCACAGTATTCACGTGTGTGTGTGTGTGTGTGTGTGTGTGTGTGTGTGTGTGTGCATGCATATGTCTGTCCGTGTCTGTGTGTGCTCGTGTGTGTACATGTATGAGCCTGTGGAGCTACAGCTCAACCTCTGGGCCTCAAACAGACTCAACCTCTGATCTACCCTCCTAACCCCACAAGTGCACTTTATCCTATCAGTTGACCTTCTAGCTCAATTTCAAAAAAAACTAAACTATTTCCAAAATTGAGAACAGGAGGCTACCCTTTTGTGGGAGCATTTCGGTTCTGGAGTCTCTGGTTTGAGGGTTAGCCTCAACCATCAGCTTGACAAAAACCCAGAATTGCCTGGGTAGAGGGTCTGCCTGTGAGGGACTTCTGAATGGAGTTCATCGAGGTGGGAAGACCCATCCTGAGTATAGGCAGCAGCATTTCACAGGTTGGACCCTGGACTGAATGTGAAGGAGAGAGACCTTAGAAGCAAGCACGCAGTCTTTCTTCCTGCTGGCTTCATTACTGTGGGTGCAAAGTGGCTGTACCTCCGCCTCCTGCTGTGCTGACTTCCCCTTGTGGACTGTACCCTGAACTGTTAGCTCAAATAAAACCCTCCTTCTTTAAGAGCCTTTCATCCCAGCAGTAGGAAGGGATCTGAGGCACTGGGTTGCAAGTCACATGCCAGTGTTAATTAAACTGCTTGTGAATGCCAGGAAACCAGCCTCTCCGAGCTCCCATTTCCTTGCCCCTAAAGTGAGAACGATTATCTGACCCGACTATTTCCGTAACAAGGTGAGACACTACAAATGGTGCTCACTGCACGGTGACTCGATTTAGCTAGACACTGCTTTTGAAAGAGCATGTGCCACAGACAGATCCACCTCTCTACTGAACTGCACTGGGAGGAACGTGCCTTGCTCAGGGATTCCGTTCCAAGCCTCTTTTTGCTCACTTGACTGGGCTGTTTCCTGAAGGATGCTCATTACCTCCATGGAAGTTATCACAGTGAATTCTCAGGGAAAGTTCTGTGTAAGGTGTTGTGAAGGAAACTGGGAGGAAACAAACCGAACCAAAGCAGGAAAACAGAGCTCGAGAGTCCAGAGAAACTATTTGCTCATCATAAATTAAGTTAAAAATACAGTTGCACAAACAGATGACTAAATAATACACAGACCCACAGATCTGAGCTTCTGAGTGCTATCTTACATAAGATCGTTCAACTAAACTAGCCCAGCCATTAAAAAAAAAAAACAAAAAAACCTCACATATGACATTTTTAAAAATAGAGAATCAAATACATCTAAATCCGTGCTGTTTATGTAACACAGATATACCAGATCTATCCAGGGAGGAGTTGGCAGCAGTACTTATAGAATGGCAGGCTATGTTAGCGTGATCCCCGGATTTTTCCTTCTCGGTACTCAGGGGCATCTGCTTGCACATTCAGCTCCTGACGTGGAGGGGCCCAGGACAGGCTGAGCCAGACTTAGCATCACATGGGAAGTCAAGTCATTGGTGAGAGCTCTTGGACCTCAGTCAGTGAGGATCTGGAGGTAAATTTGTTCTTCTGCATAAATCTTAGGTCTGTTTGGTTCTTGGCCAGGCACAGATTAAGATAATGCTGGATTGGAGGATGCAGACACGTCTCCATGGGTAAAGCGCTGTCTGTGTAAGCACAAGGATCTGAGCTTGAATTACCAGCACCCACGTAAAGCTAGGGGAGAGAGCTATCCTGCGTGTAACCCCACTGTTTCTATGGAAGGATGAGGGGCGGTGACCCCAGCAATCTGGTGGACTAGTGGCAAACAATGGAGAGAGCCTGCCTTACATAAGTTAGAACTAGAAGATTGACACATTAGGTTGTCTTTTCCTCTGACCTCCTCATATACACTCTTACATCCACACACGGAAGCACCCATATACCCCTGCGCACCGTATATATAACCACATACACACCAGTATTTTAAAGTACAGCTGGTTAGTTTTGGTTATCATTATACAATGGAGCTTTGAATTTCCTATAAGTGTGTGTGTGTGTGTGTGTGTGTGTGTGTGTGTTGCTGAGATCAAATTCTTTATACATGTTAAACAAATACCCTGAGCTGCTCCCCCAGTCCCTATAATAATCTAAATCTAAATCAAGATACTGAAGGGAGTTATTTCCTAATTGATATTTTAGGATCTGAAGCACTCTCTCAATCAAAATTCTAACTTCAAGGTCATAAAATCCTGTTTTTCATTGGATTGTATGTGAGTGTCTGGTTTTCCCTTGCCTCAAAGGCCAGCTTTGTTCTTCAGTTAAGAAAGTTTTTATTTTCTCATATGTGGTTATTTGCTGTCTGTTACACTAATTCTTTCTTGGGGGAAAAAAAAAGCCATGTTGCAGTCATGGGGAAAGATTCCAAGTTTGTGTATACAATATCAAAACAACTTGTAGAGGATGACCCACATGACTAACCAACAACAGGATTAGCTAGTTTTTCTTTGTGAATCTAAATCATAGCAGGAAACCAAATCGTTCAAGCCCATATTTAAAAAAAATTGTTGAAGTTTATGACTTGCAATAAAAGCTATAAAACAGCAGTTATTCTCTCTCTCTCTCTCTCTCTCTCTCTCTCTCTCTCTCTCTCACACACACACACACACACACACACACACACACACAATCGTAAGCACACATAAGGGAGACATGCCTTCCACTCCCCCACTGCTGAGACCCAGGCTGATTCCCTTGCACCCGTGTACACTTCAACAAACAACAATCCGTACATGATAGTCATGCAATATTATGTCATCAGGATCTAGATACCATATGGCTTGTACCTGTTACAGATGATAAAGGCAGTGCACGAAGTTCCTATGCTGGAGCTTGAAATGTGCACCCCCAAGACTCTAAATTCTTGGTGCTTTGCAAAGCGATCTTACTTTGGAATTAGGTCTGTGTAGAGACTGTCTAATCACCATGAGACCCTGGTGCAGTGTGGTAAGTGTTCTTATGAGAAAGAAAAGGTTGGGGCACAGAGACAGAAATGGAAGACAGTGGCCACAAGCCAAGGAGAGGGGTCTCAAATAGATCCTTCCCTCCCAGCTCAGGGGAGGCCGGAGCCACCTGCCCACACCTGCAGTGTGGGCTTCCAGCAAACGGAGTCATTCTTCATTAGCTGAACACCTCCAGGGAATGGCAGGGCTATTTAGATTCACGTTCTGCATAATTGAAGCATTATGGAAAATAACTCTAAAATTTTCATCCTCCTGTTTTCTAGGGGGAAAAAATGTTTCCAAAGTATCCTGTCTAAATTCTCAATGGCGGGTGCCATACAAAACATCAGGTGGCATCTCTGATAACGGGGATCTGTCAGTGACACTGGGTGCGCACCAGGCTTTGTAAGTAAGTGGCAGCGGTGACTTCCCTGTGTTCTTCTGATGGGAAATTGCAGGATGGTTTTTTCTTTACCCCTTGCCTCATCCACATACATTCATCCCAATTTTCTTTTAATCTATTACGAAAGAAAAGAAACGAGACCAAGAAGACATTAAAACTCTAAAGTTAAATTACTAGAGAAGATTCTCTTAGAGGCTAAACCATGTGGTCCTGGAAAGTCTTCCCTCCTTGTTGGCAACCTGGTCCTTGCCTCCTGCCGTTCTGGCTGAGGGTGCCATAGCTCCAGCATCTACAAAATACAATGTTGCCATGGCACAAAGCTGGTCCCCGGGGTGCCTCTCAGCCTCCGGGATCTTGTAAATTTGTATCTTCAAGAGAGCAGCTTGGACCAAGTGCGGCTGGGAGAATGAATTACCCACTAAGAGCTGTGGGAGAATAAATTACCCACTAAGAGCTGAGTGGGCTATGCTTCACCGATGTTGCTTTCTGTTTATTTGGAATGGTTATACCACAGCAGGGACCTCTCTGGAATGACCTTTTTATGATGCGAAATTAGTTTGGGAAGTTCAAATTCCCCAAATGGAACAATAATCAGATGAAATGACCACAAAGGAATAAATTTGCTTCCGAAATATAAAGGTACTTATCAAATAAGATTCATCGTTCCACGCTCTGACCTTAAATAGATCTCTCTTTGGCTTCACTGACTAGAAGTCAGTTCTTTTGCTGCCTGTGTGTGTGTGTGTGTGTGTGTGTGTGTGTGTGTGTGTGTGTGTTTTATATATAACAAGGTTTTTGTGTTTTATGATATAATCTTACTCCTTGCTCATGTTAGGTTGTAGTTCCTGAAAACAATCGAGCGAAGTAACAAGTAGTGTTTAGTTGGTGCCTATGATGAGCTGAGAGCCTCCTATACATTATTGTAGCGAATACCCCAAACAACTTAGAGGTGGATGTTCTTGTTCCCATTTAACAGATGACAATGCCAAGGACTAAAGTATTCACATAATTCACATAATCCTGAGTCATATAACTTACAGAACCTGGGTTTTTAACTCACAGTCTGGCTCTATAATGTTCTTATCAAGGTATACACACACACACACACACACACACAGAGAGAGAGAGAGAGAGAGAGAGAGAGAGAGAGAGAGAGAGAGAGACATCACACACACAAACACTTACACACATACTTATATACCACCACAACACACACATATACATTCACATGCCACACCATATCACACTCACACCCCACACACACATTCATACACCCTTACATGCCACATAAAACACACACACATACACTCTCATATATATATTAAGTAAGTATCAAAACTAACTACTAAAATTAGTATAATCTTGCCAAAATGCCATCATTTTAAACTATGCAGTAAAAAATACCTAAGACAAAAAGTGTGTAGGTTTTAGATGTTTTAAAAAAAATCTTTCTGTTCTGAAATATGATTTTTTTGTATAGTTAATAGTGGGTTTTTAAGTGGCCTAATAAGTAAATTTTGTTCTCAGCTATCTCCCAGAAGAGCTCACTGAAAACACCACAGAGGAGTGAAGGTGCATGGGCCTGTTTTAAACCAAATTATTCTCCTCAAGGATAAGCTATGAAAGGGCATGGAAGCTTGCTGCTAGCCAGACATGGTGGCCACATCTAGAATCCCACTAAAAGAGGCTGAGGCAGGAGGATTGTGAGTTCCAGGTCAGCGTAATTGCACAAGCAGTGGGGCACAAGTCATATTACAGCCAACCCTTTACAGACTTCAGAATTAAATAAATAAATGATTATGTTGGTTCTCATCGATACAACAAGGGCTGCAAGGCTGAAGGCACTGTGCACTCTCAGGGTTCCTACATAGGCCACTTGAGTCTTTAGTCTGGGATGACATTACTTAGGGGCACAGATAATAAAACAGGTAGAGGATGCTTCCCAAGTCCTCCAAGGGCTCCAGTTTAACTCTTAACTGACAGCACAGGGGCACCCCAACTTTGTGCCTCAGACTCTCAAGAAGAATTTCTTGTGAAGTCTTTTTCTTTTTCTTTTTTTAAGATTTATTTATTATTATATGTAAGTACACTGTAGCTGTCTTCAGACTTCCCAGAAGAGGGCATCAGATCTCATTACAGATGGTTGTGAGCCACCATGTGGTTGCTGGGATTTGAACTCAGGACCTTCAGAAGAGCAGTCAGTGCTCTTAACCGCTGAGCCATCTCTCCAGCCTGTGAAGTCTTTTTCTAATCTTTTTTTTTTTTTTTTTTTTTTTTGTCTGCAGAGTTAGATTTCATATGTCACTTTTGGAAACCCACACCAGCATGTATCAGTGATGAGATTTTTATTTGTATGGATAAATGCCATGGTTTGTCTAGATCTATTTTACTTAAACCAATTGAAAAAAAAAACCACAAATAAATGTCACATGACAGAGCCTTTTCATTTGTTCACTTCAAAAATCTACTTTAAGACTTCTCCAAATCCCCAAACATATCTTGCGATTAAATTCTGCTCACAAGTAGTAGTAATTGGTAACTGGGGTCTACCCACCAAGGATGTAAGACTGGGCAATTAAAGATCAACGTGTGGAATAAGAACTTCGAAATGCCTTTCTCGATCCTTGAAATCTTACGCATCTTTCCCCCTCTTAGTTCAGTTTCTTCTAAGGGGAACAGGATGGCGGTTGGAGCAAAGGTGTTTCTCCACTAGTATGAAAAGTAATTTAAATTTAGCAAGAGCTGCAAAGAAGGTCATTGCCCCTTTAACATTTAATTACGGGATAATCTTTGATGGGGGAAACAACGCTTATCTCGAGATAAAGGTCTCCAATGGGTTTTATTAAAGGAGAGGCAAAGCTGAAATATTATGGAAAATAAATGTCATGTCAAAGGTTTGATATTTATTTTCAAAGCAAGAAGCCTGACCACAGTGGTTATCAACCGCAAAGTAGTCTTCAGACTGACTGTCCTGCTGAGACAAAGGCCATGGCAAGCCTGTACCTACTAAGGTCTGCACAGACATTTTTACAGTCTGTAGATAATGAGTTCCTTACACACAAAAATATCTATACAACACAAAGATGCAAGAGGACGTCCATTTGACATTCTCAAAGTAGTAAGGGGGAAAGAAAGAAACCTGAGTGGTTGGCTTTCTCACCCCGAGATGAAGCAGTCGATCCCTTCTGCCTATTCTTCTTGGCAAGTCCGTTCAGTTGGATGGCCCCCATGCCTGCCTTCCACAGCTGATGAGAAAACACAATGCCCTCTTTTATTGTAGAGAATCTTCTAGACATAACCTTTTAAGTGGTTCCACTATTACACAGAACTGTAGTAAGCCGTTTCTATGCATCCAGGACAAATGGGAGACTGAGAGTTGAGAAAAGAACGTTCCTGTCCCTTGGCAACTCACAGCCATGGGCTTTAGAATTCTTGTGGTTATCAACTCGTCAGATCTCACAAAGTAATTGATTTTCAGGAGCGCATCAAGACGGCTAAAAGAAAACCTAGGTTTTTCGTTAACTCACCAAGCCCATTGCCCCAAGCCTGGACTTGGATAAACCTAAGAAAAGCTGTCAGCCAGAGGCTCGTCACATGTAATGGTAATATGCATATTGCCACTAACACATTCTCGTGGGATTGCAACTCACTGACTGATCTTCATTCCTTACACAGGAGTAACAGCAGAAACCATGAGGGCTGGATTAGGGCTGTGCTGTGCTACTGTGCACCATCCTCCTCTCCTTCAAGGTGCTAAACAGGGGACTAAACAGAGGACAGCTCCTCTCAGGGTTGCTAATGGTTCTTTCCAGTGGACCTGCTTGGGCAGGAAGCTTGCCTGAGAAGCCTGAGTTCCATCTTCAAAAGTCTTGTAAAAGGTGGATGCAGAGAGGCATCACGAGCCTGCCCCTGACCCCCACAGTCACCCCTCGGCCTGTGCACTCACACCTGCACACAGCAACCTAAATGCTTTTTAAATGGGGACTCGGAAGAAGGCTTAGCAGTAAAGAGCACTGGCTGCTCTTCCAGAGGACCCAAGTTCGATTCCAGGGACCACATGGCATCTAATCTTCGTCTGTAACTCTGTTTCCAGGGGATCTGATGCCCTCTTGTCATCTTCTTGGGCACCAGGCACACAAAGGATGCACAGGCATACAGACAGGTGGAACACTCATACGTGTAATAGAATTAAAAATTTCAAAAAACAGTGTGGGGTATGGGTCGACATGAACCTCAGTGGTTCAGCCTTTACTTACCAGGCATATGAACCCAACTTTGGTACCCATCCCACAGAACGAAGAAAAAGAAAAAAGCAAGGGGTATATGCTAAGTAAGGATATGAAAAAGAAACAAATCATTCTCTCTCTCTCAGGAAAAATCTTTTAAAAGATAATTTGCTCATGATAAGAGAATTAAAAATAGTTCCCTGCTACCCATCCTCTGAGTCATAGTAAATACTGAGTATGACAAAGAAGGGCCACACGGACTAAGAAGCTTATCTAAGGGCACGGACTCCTCTGCAGATCTTGGCACCTTCTGTGGTCTGAAAGGTCACAGTGATAAGGCAGTGTTCAGCCTCGTATTACAAATACATAGGGTGAATTTTAAAAAAATCCCCATAAAGTATATCACTTATTTCACACTTAATACGGAGAAGAGAGAGAGAGAAAGAGAGAGAGAGAGAGAGACAACAGTAAATTCATTTGAAAGGTGAAGTCACTGCTGAAGGTCAAATGGCGAAGCCAGGACAGGAGCCTGGATCTTCTGACCCTCTCCCTCCCCAATGGAACTCTTTCCAATGCATCCAATTTTTGAAAAATATTATTATTGGCTCTGACATTGTTCAATGTACTTGTCAGACACACCAGGAAGAGAAGGAGGCAGAGACGGAGGAAGGGGGTGGGGAGAGCGGAGAGCTTTTGGATTTTCTAAGTAGCTCAGCCTTGCCTGTGCTTTCTGCATACTCTCCTCTGTGCTTGTTGTGATTATAGGGGCTGCAGTTGCTTGTCCCCGTGTAAACTGTGGCTACAGATCCAGCAGATAACCTTAAGTGCCAGCCTGAGCCAAGCTGTCCGTCCTTCAGTTAGCACCGGCTGATCCTTGGGGCAGCCATATGGCTTTAGGTGACAAGCTGTGTGTCTATCCTTAGGATAAACCACTTAAGCTCTGATTAGGAGATCTTTTGATTAGTGATAGCTTGATTACAAGTAGCTCCAGGTTATTATCAGCCTCCAGGACAGTTTTGAGAGTGGGTTTTGATGTGTTTCCTAGGGTTTCTCTGGCCTGCCTCTCAGCAGTTGTCTGTCGGCTCACCTTCATTTTAAAGAGTGGAAATGTCAGGCTCATGGCGTGTAACCAGGGATTCGCTGGATTCACTCTTAATCACTGTACGATAGATATGTGACTTGATCTAGGACCTGCATGAGATTCTGAGATCTTCCTGGGGTGGGAGTGGTGGGCGGGAGTGGGGGGGGAGCATAAGTCGTTTTATAACGCTTCCAGTGAGTAGAAATTAGCTGAGTGTAGCAGTTCACAAAACCTCAGCACCAAGACAGGAAGGTTACTGTGGGCTTGAGGCCAGCCTGGATCACAGGACAGAATGGGCTACACAATGAGACTCTACTCATAAAAGGGGTGTTTTGAGGTGATTGTATGGAAATATTGACTGGTTTGTGTGAGTTATACGCATGAGTGGAGATTCCAAGTTCTGAAATATTCAACCATCTCTCATTTGTGCAAAAAAAAAGATATTTTAATTAAATATGACATTTATGAATTTAAGTTAAATATTAATTAATGCCAAGTAATTATTAATGAACCTGGAAGCTTTAAAAAATGGTTAAGACAGTTCCTGCTCTCCATAAACATATGACCTAGAAAAGGCAAAAATCACACAAAGATCAAAATGATTTAAGAGACGTGGAAAGGCAATCTGTCATAGCTACCTGAAACACAGTTACCATACATAGGTAAGTGGGAGATTATTTCCAGAAGCAACAGGCAGGGAAAACTGAAGGAGAAAGGAAAAGCAAGACAAGAATATACCCCAGCTATGGAAAGAGATTAGATCCAAAACTAGGACAGAGCTTCCTACCATGGGAGCATATGGAACTCTATGCTGTGAGCTGATAGTGATGGAGTTGGACCTTTGCCTGCTAGGTAACTGCTGCCCTGGTGTGTGAGAGTGAAGGGAATAAGGAGAATTAGTCACAGAGTGCACACAGAATACTAAGTCTCCTGTAGGGTGCAGGGAGTGAGGTGGGAAAAGGTGCGAACTCCGAGGAGGAAGGGGCTCATGATTCTCAGGTATGCCGATTAGCACTGGGAAGGGTTCCTACAGACTGATCCATTTTGAGTAGTAGGTCAAGTAGAAAATGACCTTTTGACCCCGCAGCACCTAATATGGGTGTAAGCTGATGCTAAGTTTGAACACCGTTGGTTTGAGGGAGTGGGGGTGTTAAGTGGTGGCTTGGCTGTGACAGGACGGACACATAGTTGCTATGAGATCCGGCTAGGTATCAGAAGAGCAACTTGTTACTACTCAAGATGCCCCTTGGGCTTTCTGTTCTGCACACAGAGGCAACTGTCTGGTCTTGAACTTCTCAACCTTCAGAATTCTGAGCCAAAATAAAGCCCTTCTTACATTACCCAGGTTCAGGTATCCCGTCATAATGACAGAAAACAGACTAAGCCAGTTGCTATGTTGAACTTCCTCTCAATCTCATATCCTTATCTAAGGAGAAGTGTTACAAAAAAAAAAAGGGTAAAATCTTCATGCTAGCTGAGGCTACACTATTCCAAGCTCACTTGTCAGGACAGCTGAGGAAAGTCCCTAAGAATATCTGGGATTCCTCTCTATAAAGGAAGGCCCTGCTAGAAAAGCCTCTTGGTTTTTGAATGCTTACTTGAATGTATTCCACAGAGATACAGAGAAACTTGAAGTAACACTAAATAACCAAGGGGAAAGTTCCAGGCGAGTCACCAAATCCAGAATGGTGGTCCTGTTGCCTGATGTGTCCATACATATAAATATCACAAGGTTACTAGCCCCAGCTCCTGACTCAAATTTCTAAAACTCTGTTCTGGCCTTATCATCCTCAGAAATACTATGCCCTGGGGACACGAGGTTGACACAGTGCACCCTGATAGCACTATTTAACAGAAAGCCTATTTCCACATTTCCTTACACCCTGGCACCCAAAGGTCCTTTCTTGGTCAGCCTTAATATCAACTTATTTCAAAACACTGGCTGTTTTCAGATTGCCCTTTGAGCCCTTCCAGCCATCCCCTAAAAGCCCGAGGAAGGGGAGACTCTGGCTTGAAGAGGTTGGGGTGACTGTGGGTGCCAACTCTGTGTAGTTCCTGTTCCCAGATTCTCAAAACTCCCCAAGTTGGCAGACCTGAGGCTTGGCAAGTCCAGGGCAGGGGTGAAGAAACAGATCACTCCCCAGTGGTGACATTCTCAATGGTCAGGCCTGAGCCTAAAAGCACATCCATGGGTTTGACTTTATCAAGACTTAGGCTGTAGATGGACAGCTGTGAGCCTGTGTCTTTTGGCATGGTGAGAATACCAGCTTGGCCCATGTTGATGTTCCTCCCAGATGCTAATCTTTTTTATTCCAATGCAAGAAAGACTCGGGAGCATTACATAACATTATATAACACTACCGTGCACCCTTCCCTTCTGAGACAATTGAGAACTGTTTGCTTCTCAAGAACTTAATTGCAGATTTCCTTTTTATGGCCTGAGGTGGAGGCATTCCCAGGGGTAGATCAGAGGACCTGAGCCCGAGGTCCATCCTCAGCTTCCATCAGGAGTGAAGCCAAACCCTGTAGTTTCAGATTCACTTGACAATGTGAAGGGGGAAGTGCGATATGACATTAAATGCTTTCAGATTTAATCGCGTGAGTATTTATGTATTTTCTTCCCTCATCTTCCCAAAGCTAATCCCACAGTTTTGAGAATCTAGCCACCCTACCAAATCTGAAATCCCAATTCATGACGCCAATCAAAAAGGGATAGCACCTCGGGTTGACTCAGCTCAGATTGTAAAATCCCATGGGTAACGGAGCACAGATGCTGGTGTTAAGGTGTTGGTACTGGAGTCAAAAAGTCTGAAGCGTCATTTTCTGTGTTCTTTCTACGCGGGGGGTGGGGGTGGGGCGGCGTCATTTACTCTGGGTTTAATGTTGCCCTAAACTTCTCCTTTATACTCAGAACTCATTGCATCCTTTTCCTTAGCTGGGGCTGGGGACTTTGTATGTATCCAACCGGTCCTTGGCGTTGGTAGTTAAATCCACAAACCTTCCTTTCCTTTCCCCATCTACCGCACTTGAAGGAGAGAGCACAGCTCCGCGGTGAGAACAGCGCCCAAAGAGCCTTTCTGACAGATGCGCGCCCTGCTCCAGCAACCCGCCTGGCTGCAAAGTTTCCTCTAATCACTAACACCCACTTCCTATTCCCCCAAGCTGCCGTGCTGGCCGGGTCCCCTCGCGATCAGGGAAGAGCCAGGCTGCCTGATGGCAGAACCAGTCTCACGGCTAAATTCCTCCAATCCCAGCGGATAGGCTGTCCAAGGCGGCTCCGGAACGCCTGCAAGGTTCCCTTCTAGCTACCAGGAACCGGGCTCTAGAGGTAGAGAGGCGAGGGAACTACGGGGAGCCGAAGGGAAATAGGGGCGCTCTTGCGGGAGCGGCAAAAGGAGAGCTGGGTGCTAAGGCGAGCGGAGACCATCGGAGTGGGGGGCACAGGAGGCGGCGGGGCGCCGCAGGGGACGCAGCAGACTAGACGCTAGAAGAAGCTTGAGCAGGAAAGGGCGCGCTCGCTGCAGCCCGTGGGTGCCGGCTGCGTAGTCCGCCCGCAATCTTTGGAGCCTTTCAATCGCGGGTAGGAGGGGGTGCTGGGTGTTGGGGGTGGGGGCACCATTGTCGGGGGCGTGCCTTGGCGGCGATTGGCTGCAGGAGCCTGACGCGCGGCCCCGGGGGCTGGCTGGAAGGGGGGTGGCAGCGAAGTGGGGGAGGTGCTGGGTGTTGGAGCCGCCGGCCCCGCGCGCTCAGAAACATGCTGAGGTCCCGGCGGCTCTTCCAGCAGCGACAGCGGCTCCAGCAGCAGCGGCGGCGGCGGCGGCGGAGACAGCCCTCGGCTACGGAGGAGAAGGCGCCCGGCGTCCATGCCTCCGGCCCCGAGCCGCGGCTGCCCTGACCTGGCCGCGACCTCCCCGCGCGGGCCCCGCAGCCCCAGCTCCTGGGGTGCTCCCCAGGCGCGGCCCAGCTCCGCCACACCCCCCGCCCCCGGCCTCCGCAGCTCGGCATGGGCGCGGGGGCGCTCGCCCTGGGCGCCTCCGAACCCTGCAACCTGTCGTCGGCCGCGCCGCTGCCCGACGGCGCGGCCACCGCGGCGCGGCTGCTGGTGCTCGCGTCGCCTCCCGCCTCGCTGCTGCCTCCAGCCAGCGAGGGCTCAGCGCCGCTGTCGCAGCAGTGGACAGCGGGTATGGGCCTACTGCTGGCTCTCATCGTACTGCTCATCGTAGTGGGCAACGTGCTGGTGATCGTGGCCATCGCCAAGACCCCGCGGCTGCAGACGCTCACCAACCTCTTCATCATGTCCCTGGCCAGCGCCGATCTGGTCATGGGACTGCTGGTGGTGCCTTTCGGGGCCACCATCGTGGTGTGGGGCCGCTGGGAGTACGGCTCCTTCTTCTGCGAGCTCTGGACTTCGGTAGACGTGCTGTGTGTGACGGCCAGCATTGAGACCCTCTGTGTCATCGCCCTGGACCGCTACCTCGCCATCACGTCGCCCTTTCGCTACCAGAGCTTGCTGACGCGCGCGCGAGCGCGGGCCCTCGTGTGCACAGTGTGGGCCATCTCGGCGCTGGTGTCCTTCCTGCCCATCCTCATGCACTGGTGGCGGGCCGAGAGCGACGAAGCGCGCCGCTGCTACAACGACCCCAAGTGCTGCGATTTCGTCACCAACAGGGCCTACGCCATCGCCTCGTCCGTCGTCTCCTTCTACGTGCCCCTGTGCATCATGGCCTTCGTGTACCTGCGGGTGTTCCGCGAGGCCCAGAAACAGGTGAAGAAGATCGACAGCTGCGAGCGCCGCTTTCTCGGCGGCCCGGCCCGGCCGCCCTCGCCCGCGCCCTCGCCGTCACCAGGGCCACCGCGCCCCGCAGACTCGCTGGCCAACGGGCGCTCCAGCAAGCGGCGGCCGTCGCGCCTCGTGGCTCTGCGAGAGCAGAAGGCGCTCAAGACACTGGGCATCATCATGGGTGTGTTCACGCTCTGCTGGTTGCCCTTCTTCCTGGCCAACGTGGTGAAGGCTTTCCACCGCGACCTGGTGCCGGATCGCCTCTTCGTCTTCTTCAACTGGCTAGGCTACGCCAACTCGGCCTTCAACCCCATCATATACTGCCGCAGCCCCGACTTCCGCAAGGCTTTCCAGCGCCTGCTCTGCTGCGCGCGCCGGGCCGCCTGCAGACGCCGCGCAGCCCACGGGGACCGGCCGCGCGCCTCCGGCTGCCTGGCGAGAGCTGGGCCGCCGCCGTCCCCCGGAGCTCCTTCGGACGACGACGACGACGACGCCGGGGCCACCCCACCGGCGCGCCTGCTGGAGCCCTGGGCCGGCTGCAACGGCGGGACGACCACTGTGGACAGCGATTCGAGCCTGGACGAGCCGGGGCGCCAGGGCTTCTCCTCGGAGTCCAAGGTGTAGAGGGCCAAGCTCTCTAGGCGCAGGGACGCTGCTCCCCTTAGTCCCGGGCTGGACACGGGCTCTGCATCCCTAGAGGAAGAAAGCCGGCTTGGGCGCCCCTGAGCCGCTACCCATGGGGAGAGAGATCTCTGTTTACTCAAGACCGAAAGCAGGTGAACGCAAAGCCCCACAGATCTATTGAATCATCCGAGACGTACAGAAAAGCCCCGGACCGAGCGTTGCGCTAAAAGGAAAGTTTGGGAGGAGCTGAAAGAGTGTGGCTTAGTGTGGCTTAGTGGTTTGTCTTGAGTTCCTTTCTCTCTGAGGTTCGGCCTTTTGTGTGTTTAATGCACCTTTAGGCATTTTCCCCCAGGTGGGTTTTGACCCTTTCTGCAAGGACCGGAGTGGAAACTAGGAGGGGAGGAGAAGGGGGAGGTTGGAGTCTTATCACCTGGCCTTCCGGTTCCACACCTAGGAACCCTAAGTATTCAGCTCTGGTTTGGGGTGGGGACGGGGGCGGTGATAATTAGCCAGGAAGTGTTTCCTTTTGCTTTCTAAAGAAATTGCATATTAATTCCGGAGTACTGGTGTCTCCTATTCTTAAAGCAAAGGGAAAAGAAGGATGTGAAACAGACAAATCTGGTTTGGAGAAACTGTGCGGAGCACGGTTCACCTTGCTTTCTCCTGGAGGGCAAACCCTGTCCCCTGAGCGCCTCGGTGGTCCTGCTGTGGGTCCTCTACCTCACTCTGTGCATATTGCACAGCAAGATAGAAAGACTTGTTTATATTAAACAGCTTATTTATGTATCAATATTAGTTGGAAGGACCAGGCGCTGAGTCTCTCTCTGTGACATGTGACTCTGTCAACTAAAGATAGGACAGAACAAAAGGAAACAGTTGGGATTGTTGCACATGTGGTAAAAACAAAGACAACAACAACAAAAAGACAGCGGTTGGAAGGCCATTTTGCACAGTGTTAGGCATTGTAAAGCCCATAGAAATTGTTAACTTGCACAAAAAAATTGAATATTTTTAATGGGCCGGGGAGGTGGGCAGATCTTTAAAATGCTAAAATAAAATTCAAACTCAGTTCCTCTTGTCTATTATGTTATTGAGTTGATGGCTTATTGGGAAATTACTTTTTATACTCTTATCATGGTACTGTAACTGTATCCATATTATAAATATTACTATCTTACATATTTTTATTATTATTTTTAATGTCCAAGTGCCCACGTGAATCTGCTGGTAAACTTTAGCACTTGTGTGTATATTCTAACTCTTCTTGTGTGTGTGACCAAGTCTTTCTACTCTGGTGCAACTAACTACCATGTGGGGAATTGGTCCATGTGCAATAAAAACAGCAGTGCAGTTCAATCGAGGTTATGTGCCGTGTGTCTGTAAGGTGTCTGTAAGGGGTCCGTGATGACAAGAGAGACTGAGCGTTTGCTTCAAAATACAGAGTGGCAGCCTTTTAATATCTCTTCATGACTCAATCACAGAGCAAAGTGCCTCTAGACCAAATAAGGCGCTCACCAACAGAGAGCCACAGATTTGCCCTAAATTTTCACAGCCGGATTCAAGGTATTCCAGACAACTTAGGCACCCTCACGAGCCCATCTGCCGCCTGCAAATGATGGAAGAAGGGATTGTGTATCTTCTGCAAAGGAGAGCAAGAGAGAGTGTTGGAGCCAGGTAACTCAGCAGCAACTTCTCACAGAAACACAGGCAGGAAGGAGGGACCCACTGGAGACGTCACCCACTTGAAACGCGGTGAGTGGCTTCCACGGCTTATGTCTGTGTCCCCATTGTAAACCACAGTGGGTTCACAGTTCTCCAGCGGCTGCTTAGAATGGAAAAGAGAATGTTCATGCTTAAACAAAGATGTATAAAAGGGCTCCTGAAGCAAATATTATCTCTCTCGCATAAGTACCTAGATCCTTTTCAGCAGACGTTCTAGATGGGCAGGAAAGGCAAACTGAACTTCCTAACTTCATTTAACTTCCTAACAGAGTTATAATACCCAAATGGATAGAGGTTTGTTGTTTTTTTTTTTCATGAAACTTAGTTCGAGAGAAGAGTATAGTAAAATTCCATCCTGAGATTAATTGTACATTCCCCCAAATCTGTTTATTCAATATGTTTAAACAAGCTTTTCATTTCGTGACTGAACCATAATGTAACCAAAATGAAAAGTATACCGCTCTGGCTCAGGCCCCACTGTAAGATGGACAGACAGTTCTTCCAGACAAAGGTGGGACTCCCCATCTTTTCTCCAAAGGCGTGTCTGGAAGCTCAGGGATGTTTAAGAACGGTGCTGGCCTCTAGATCCCTGTGGAAGGAAGGTGATTGAAGAGCAGGCAAGTCAACAAAGACTCCCCACAGGTTTACCCTGTGTTTCCAGAAAAAGAAAGTAGGAACTGAAGAAGGAAAGAAAGAGGAAGGGGAGGGACGGGGGGGGGGGGAGAAAAGCGTGATGGTCAGTGATAATACTTAAACTTATTTTGAAAATGTAAATCCATCTCAGGATAAAATAGTGCTGTAAGTTCCCTAGGAACTGAAGTTCATTTTGGTATCACTGCCCCCACCCCCCTCCCAGGTACACGCTTTTGGTTGGAGGGTTTTTCATTCATAACGTTAAAACTCGGTCTCATCTGAAGAACCCTGAAGTACCCGGTTAATGCCTTGTTGTCTACGTGAGAGAGTATCCCCCACCCCAAACATGGGTGCTAACCTCAGCTCCGGATATCATGAATGTTCTTTCAACTCTAAGAACAAACTGTATTAAGTACTGGGTAGAGCTGTTCAGTCTCTTTAGTGAACTAGAAGAAGTCACTCTGCAGAGGGATCTGCACACATGGGCTTGCAGGAAACAAGAAAAGATTTTTGTGGGAGCCTCCAAATGGCCCCCTCAGATATTCACAGGTAGGCTGTGTCTGAGATTCTGAATTGCAGGAAAACTACCTTGGGTTGTTATTTAGGAGGAGAGCCATGCATTGTACGGAATGGTGGAAGCTGGTTTGCCAATCTCAAAAGCTACAGTAGCCGGTTCTGTGTGCTCACTGCTGAAGCAGTATGGCAGGCTGCCTTACCCTAGTACACATCAAGTTGGCAAAGGTAACCACCACAACATCACAACAGTAGACAGTACAGCCAAGCTTCGGTGACTTGATACATTGGCCGTGGAAGTGGGCACTGCCAGGTTTTGGAGTGGTGGAGTAATCAGAATTTGGGGGGACATATGCGTCCCCCCGCCCTGCATGTAGCAGTGGACATTGGGACGGGCCGGCCCTTCAGGCGCTTTGCCTCTGCTGAGCTCAGCCTGTTGAGTTTATTTTTCTGTTCCATGCTTTCCTTGGAATTGGAATTATTAATAACTTCTAAGTGTCTATTGGGAAACCTTTCCTTGTCAAGCACATTTCCCCCAACTTATTTAAATTTCACATTGTGTTGGATTGCTGACTTCCTCCGACATTATGTAAGATTGCTAGGTAGAAAATTCTTTGCCCCTCCTCCCCTCGCCACCCCCCCCCCCGCCCAGTGCTGGAGGGGGAGGGTGCACTGAGAGTTGAGGGCTTAGCAGCTTCTGAGGAAGTGTCTAGGGGAACCTTAGTCTAGAACTTGTGTTGCTAATTCTAACAGATGCTTTCTGTATGTCTCTAACAAAGCTGGACCGTGTGTTCTTTGGGGCGGGGGTGGGGGGAATAAAACTTAGGAGTAGCTCAAGTTAAATGCATTGGCGCAGATAATGTAGTTTTATTTGTACGTTTCTGGCTCAATGTGCTGAGAAACACTAATTCTTTTGGCTCCCTGCCAGTTTTCTACTAATCAAAATGGAGAAGATATGCAGTGTTTGGATTATACCTAAAAATAGCTCCCTGCAGGCACATCAGCAAATGGAATTAATTTCTCCTCCTTCCCCGTCACTCACACGCTCCATGCTAGTTGAATTCCCATCTAGAATATTGCTTCTGAATCTCATAATTTTTGAATCTCTATATCCCAAGTAGTTTTTGCTCTGCTGTGATGATCCATCGAACCGCTTCCCAGAGGATAACCATCTCTGGGAACGCCCACTTGAACCTGATATCATTTAGAGTCTATCAGCCCCTAAAATATAATCCTGGTGGTATTATTATTATTGTTGTTGTTATTAAATACTTTGTAGATTAACTTACTGCATCTACAGTTCTTTTACCTTTTAGTGGGAAGAGGGAGCGTTTAGGACAATTGGATTTGGTTATAGGGGAGTTGAGAACCTTTCAAATGGAGTTGCTTTGACAGCTTGCAAAGAGTCAGCAGCCTGGGAGGCCCACGATGAACTAGCTGGTCATGAGAGCAGGATCTTTGTGGGCTAGCAACACTCAAGGAAGCCAGAAAGTTGCTGCCTTTAAACTTTACCTTCAGTCAGATCCTGGGCACTGTTCATATGCATGAGGTACCCAAGGCCTCTTCTTATCTTCCAACCGCCAGACCTGCAAACTTTTGCGGGGGCGGGGAAGGGTGTTCTTCCTTTCTTCTTGAATGAGCTAGAAATATCTAGACTATGTAGCTGTCGGCAGATGCTCTTTGTTCCTGGGAAACAGTTCCCTAAAACATTGATTTTTCCACATTTCTCAGGGCACAAACTCCCCCTTTCCCTCTCTCTCCAACACGTGCTCTTGTTCCCGGCTGGCCAGAGTGTGAAGATCATCTTCTTTCTATTATCAACACCTCTACTAATGCTTATCCTGAAGCACGTAATGTCTGGTTCTGTTGTCCTCCCAAGATTTCAAGGGACAACATCCAGAAAAACAAAACAAAACAACAAACCCCTAAATTGCTGTTTTTCCTTCCCCATTTACTTGTCCCTTGGGATGGGTCTGCTCTTGAAGGTGTGGGCTGCCCTCCCAGCCTTTGTGCCCCTAACCCTGTCACTCTTTTTGCCTCTGCCGTCTCTCGCTCTCATTAGTGACTCTGCATGAATTAATGGTTGTGGGGTTTTTTTTTTTCTTTCTCCTAAGCTTGTTGATTGTGGGAATTGGGGCTAGAAACCTTTGGAAAAGCAGAAAACCTACTGAAACAGATGGCCACGTGGGCCTCCCTGGCTTCTGCTCTAACTGCAGTCCCCGTGCCCAGTGACCTTGGGAAGGTCAGCAGACTTTCTTGTGAGTGGAGCTCTTTCTCACAAAGCTGCTCAGTTTGCTATAATTGCCTTTGAGACTCTGAGGTGAAGGAGTCCTCTCTGCTGAGCTTACCGTCACCTACCCTGTTCTTTGACCGGCTTCTCTCTTTCCCAGCAACTCCACCCACAAAAATCCCTGTGGTTCTTCTTTTTTTTTTTTTTTAATGAAAAAGAACAACTAAGAATAGCAAATATATATACATACCTATGCACACATATATATGTATAATACCCCACACATCCAAACAAATAGTCCTTCCTTTTTAAAATTGTACTTAAAATTCCACAGAAACCACAACTGAATAAGGTAACCTTCTTCCCAAGCGTAGGATTAAAAAAACCTGTTTGCTGCTTACTGCGCAAAGGCTGTCTAATGATTCCAAAACCACGACTTCTTGGAGAAAAGTAAGTCAACTGGGAAAGCCCCCTCAACGCTACAGTTTAGTGTTGAGTTGTAGACGCTAACACCAACTGTCTAGGTTATTCTTTTTCTTGTAATAGCAGTTTGGAGATGAAAAATGCTGAAAGCCACAGGAGAGTTTTCCTTTTTCTTCTTCTTTTTTTTGCTTACCTTTCTTCTGTGGCTTGCAGGATATTGGGTTTCTTTGTTCCCGATTTAATAAACAGCGTCAAACCTACAGGAACGTTACTGACTTCACGTATCTGTCATTTTAACTACAGGAACTTAGCTGCAATCTTGAGATCCTTGTTAAGAGTCCGCTTACAAATAGGAAACGTTAAGAGGCGCGGCGACTGTGTTTTCTGCGGTGTGGGGAGTTTGAAAGCCATTAGAGGTAACTTTTATTTTTTTTTTTAGAAAAATGTTCTTCTGTGAAGAAAGACTGCACTTGAGTGATTCGGTGATCAATCCCGAGATAATGCTCCCCCATAGGTGTACCCAGGAAAAAAACAAGTCTCTTAGGAAGATTATAGACTTTGGCATGTGTAGACTCTTGAGACGTCTGATTGGGGATTCACCAGCCCTTGTGGGATTCTCCCTAAATTAATGTGAAACCTCAGAGAGTGGGATTGGAGTAACATGAGTGTTAAATCACTGGTCTGACAAGTGTTTAACCCCTCAACTTGGCAGCCACTTTCCTTAGAGAGACTAAAATTCTGTGTGGAGTTTTGACTCCTGTTTGGTCTCAGAGGCATCTGAAACTGAGGGTGGGTACTATTCTATCTCCAGAGCTTTACAGTGCGGGATGTGAAAATCAGTACCAAACCTCTGTTAGTTTTCTGTTTCAAAGTAATTTTCTTAACATATGTTAATTACACTTAATAACGTGTTTCATTGTAATATCTTTACAAATGTGTCAAAAGTATTTTTAAGTGTTTTCAAAGGAAACTTTTTTTTCTCCTTTAAAAGATTGTATTTTTTTTTAAATTGCAATATTTATTTTAGGGTGTGTGTGCCAGCTACAACATACCAACCACATGGAGGTCAGAGGACAACTCTCGGGAGTCCATTCTCTCCTTCCATTGTATGGGTCCCCGGGATGGAGCTCAGGTTGTCAGAGTTGGTGGCAGGCACCTTTACCCCCTCAGCCATCTCGATGGCCCCTTCCAAGCTTTCGTACTGTAAGCAACCCAGTTTAACTTCTCAACGGTGTCACACCATTGCATCCTTTTCTGTTGTTAATCACAGATCATCTCTAGTTCCAGAGATATCTCGTAGTGGAAGAAGAGAGTAAACACAACCTGGTACAAAATGTCAGCCAGCATCAGCACGCCATCTACCCTTCCTGGAATTTTTTTTGTACTTTTTTTTTTTTATTTCTTAGATCAATGTCACCAGAGGCACAAAGCTCTGAAGATCTAAGGGGGGAAATTACACAAAGTTAAAATATCTAACATGGAAAATGATATATCTTTATAGCCCTATAAAAGCATCCTTCAAGCAGGCGGCAGCTCAGGCAGCATAGATTCCTCTCCACCATGCTTAATACAGCCTGCTCTCCGAAGGACACAGGTGCACAGCTCTCCTCAAAGCCTTAGTGTGGTGACATACCTAAAGGGCATGTGTGCTGTCTTCACAGCAGATGTGCTCAGAAACACTCGGGGTGCCTCCCATGACGACTCTGACATGATTCATATGTCCAACTACTGTTAATTGAGGGCACTGTATACTCTCTCAGACTCTCCCGTCTGTCCCCAAGGCATTCACACTTTGGGGGGATTAGGCATCCCCCAGAAATTGTGATAATGAGGCAGGTGTAGTTACATACAAGACATATGGGCTAGAGGGGAAGACTAAACTGGATTTTCATCAGACAGAAACATAAGACAAGCTGTGTTTAATGTCACATTCACTAGTAGCTTCTTAAGAAGAGAAAATAAATAGATGAAATTAGTGTCTTGACATGTAAGTGATATATAAAGGCATTATCAATGAGATAGTCTATACATATACGTGCGTATGTGCTAATCCTGGGGAACCCGGTGTGTATTTGACACAGAACTCATCTCAGTTGGCAATAGCCACTTTCCAAGTGCTCAGCAGTGGAGGACAGGTCTGTTGACATAAACTTGAGGCTAGTACAGAGGCATGAGGGGGTGTTACACAGGGAAGGAATCTACGTGAACAAAAGCAAAGCATTGTGGGTACTCCAGATGAATATTCTGGTAGGAAATAGCTGGTTGCAGATGGTCCTTGGTGTAGACACTGAAGGTGCACCTGCATACCTTGAGGAGTCTCCTAAGAGCACTGGGAATGTTTACGGACTTTTCCTTCCTGAAGCATAGCGATTTATGACCAGAAATGTCAGGATCAAAGCAATCTTTTCGAAAGATTAGCCATCAATGACACGACAGGTGACTATAACTTCTCCCTTAATCTTCAAAAAGTAATTCTGAAAGTAAAGTCTATTCAGTTGTCTCACTGTACAAAATAGAAAACCAGTAGTTACACTATTTCATATATGTGAGCTCTTTATTAATTTGGCCTTTTTATTTTTATATTTCCATTTAAGAGCTAACTCAGGGAAATGCACCCTTACCAAGCAAGTTTCTGAGGGCATAAGGCTAGGGGATCAGGTTATGCCTAAAGGTTGTGCCCTGAGGGTACAAAGCTCATGATTTCAGAAGGTTGGTTCAAGGCCATAGTCAAACGCGGATCTTGTCTGGGAGAGGTACGAATTTCTGTTTTAGATTTTATTTCTGCATGCCTTTGCTGCTATATAGCAATACAAGCACTAAAGATGAATTGTATATATCTTTATATAACTTCTATCATAATAGCAAACAGACATTACAGTCCTTTGAGCGTTTGTATGTCCCCTCAGTCTTGAAACAGATATCATTGTTTCATTAAAGAGAAGGGAGAGAGGGAGCAAGAGAACAAGGGAGGAGAAAGATCTTACATAGAGCCTTCAGCTGTTCAAGGGAATGTCACAATGCCTTCTGAGGAAGCGTTAAGACTTATGTGTTATTCTTTGTTCCATGTGTTATATATCCATGTGCTCCCAGCAATGCATATTCATTTTAAACAACATTATAAATTAACCTTTCATTAGCATATGTTATTGGTTAAAACGTTTTATTCCAGTGTGGGTTTTTATACATGTATACTTGGATGGCACCACCACCAACTTCCCACCCCTCTTCTCTTTTCATGGTTATAGTTTTACTCATCCAACTTCCAATTTTAATCATTTCAGAATTATTTATTTATTTTATGTTTACCAGTACACCGTTGCTGTCTTCAGACACACCAGAAGAAGACATCAGATCCTGTTACAGATGGTTGTGAGCTACCACATGGTTGCTGGGAATTGAACTCAGGACCTCTGGAAGGGCAGCCAGGGCTCTTAACCACTGAGCCATCTCTCCAGATTCCATGTTTTTGTTTTGTTTTTATTTTAATGTAAGTTTCACATGGCTGAAAACATGAGATACTAACTTACCTTTGTGAGTCTGGCTGATTTATTCTGGCTCTGTCCACTTTCTTGCGAAATAATATAACTTTGTTCTTTCTGGCTGCGTAAAACTTCATTGTGCATGCATGCATATACATGCACATGTGTGCATACGTGTACATATGTGTATATGGGCATCTCACATGTCTTTCATTCACCTATTGACAGACTGATTCCTCAGCTTGACTTTTGGAAGCAATGCCATTATCAGCATGGGTGTGTTTATCTGTCTTGGTCATTTGGGATACACGTTCAGAGGTGGCTAGCTGGGTTGCATGGCCAATCAAGCATCATGTTTCCTGAATTCTTGTTCACAAGATACTCAGTATAGAGCTGTAGATCGGGCAGGAAAGAGTAGCACAGGGTATGACCGAGCGGGGCTGTGTGACATTTACAAATTCTCCGCCTTAAACCCATTAGACCTATTTGGTATGAGCACATTGCATCACTTTCTGAGATTGACTTACAAAATCAGAAGACCGCTTCAATAATTTATAGAGTAGAAGCCACAGGCCATTCCTTGCATTCTTTCTATACCCAGGGAAGGTAACTATAATGATGAGGCTTTTAACAATCTGGCTCCCTGAAATTTGGGGAGCCTCATGCCTTTGAGCCCTGTACTCCTTCTCCCTTGGGTAAGGCTTGTTGACTCAGTATCCCTTTTCTGGCACTCATATGCTCACTATCTTTCTACCTCACTCCCCAACAGAAACATTGTTTCTTTGTAGAAGCCAAATGCCTCTGCGGGTCACAGGCATATCTTGTTGACCTGGCCTTCTCTTTACAAGAGCCTCCTCCCTCTGCTCGAAGCCATTATTTCCAACTTAATGGAAGACTCGGGATCAGGGAGGGATTTTACAGTCTGCCTGCTACTCTGAGAAGAATGCACATTTCTTGTAGAAAGCCTCCTGGTTCTCTCCACATTCGGGCTACCCGGTGTTTGACACAGTCCATCTCACTCCCCTAGATAGTGTTGTTCCTCCTTCATTTAACAATGGCCTTTCTCCAGAACAACATGTATGTCTGTAACCCACATTAAAATCTTTATTTCTCTAATTTGCCTATGGGATGAGTTTAAAAGCACGTGTCCATCACCGGCAGGGTGTAGAGCAACCTAGCAGCCTCTGAAAGCTGTGCACTCCACAGGGCTGGCCAATCAGGCTGCAGCCACAAGAGAACAGTCTAAGAGGAGAGCCAGTGCTTGTCCAGGGAAGAAAAATGGTGAATTTTGTGATGGTACTGAGCGACCGGACTCAGTCTAACACTGTTTAGATTATAACCAGAGCCAAGTCTGAAATGTGTGGGATAAACTACAAGTTGGATTTTTTTTTGTTTCCAATTGTTATTTTGTTAATAGCTACTCGTCACTCTATTGCTACTTTGCTGTATCACAGATCAATTTACAGTATTTATTCACTTATTTTTCTAGTTGCGTGTAGGCCTTGTAGATAGTCTTTTTAATTCATTTACCTTTATTTTATGTGTATGAGCATTTTGCCTATGTGCATAAATATACTATGTACATGAGGTTGGAGGTCACAAGAGGGTATCAGATACCCTGGATCTGGAGTTAAAGAGGGCTGTGAGCTGCCCTGTGGGTACTGGGAATTGAACCTGGATGCTGTTAGCTCTCCAACCCCTAGATCAGTGGTCTTAAAATCAGACAGGTACTCTCTTCTGTTGTTCTTATTTCATTTCATGTTTTTTATTATTTAACTGACACAATAGTTTTATATACTCACTGGTACAATGTAAAATAAATATAACATAGATATTCACATACTAATGATTTAATTAAAATATCCATCTCTACACATAACTGTCCTTTTTTAAAAAAAATATTTGCTTTCATTATTTTTATTTATGTATAAGTGTAGGAGTGTGTGAGTGTGTGTATGAGTGTGTGTGAGTCTGTGTATGTGTGTGTGTATAAGAAAGGTGTGCGTGAGTGTGAGAGAAAGTGTGTGTGTGTGTGTGTGTGTGTGTGTGTATTCATGGAGCCCACAAGAAGGCATCAGATCACCAAGAGCTGGAGTTGTAGGCAGTTGTAAGCCACCTGTTGTGAGTGCTGAGATTGAACTCAGGTACATTTGTGAAAACTCTTAACTCAACCCTCTATTTGTGATATAAACATTTAATATTAACTTTATAGCAATGTTGACATGTGCAGTGTGTTATTAATGATGGGGGCAGTGTCTCTCTGTGGGTCATCTGGAACGTCTTCCTATACCTTAATATCTGGGCCCCTGACCTCTCTGCCCTCCTCCCTCCCCCGTCCCTGATAACCACCTGTGGTCATTCTTATGTTTCTCGAATCTGTACTTTGGACGCATTGACAGAGGCAGGTCGGACAAGCACTGCGAAAGCTCATTTATCAAAACCCAGGAGCAGCTATCAGCTCAGTCTTGAAAGATAAGAGAGATTTCATTCCTTTTTAAGAGTAACCAAACACACCACACTCATATACAGAAAATATCAAACTTAGACTTGAACACACATATGGATGCTTATGTACACATGTGCCCATGAGTGTGTGTGTGTGTGTGTGTGTGTGTGTGTGTGTGTGTACATGCACGTGTAGGCAAACTGATGGAATAGGGCCACAAACTCTTACCCAAAGCTCCAAGGGGCCATACGTGTTTCAGAATTGAGATAGTTTTTAATTTTCAGAAGATAAATGGTAATAAAAAGACATTACACGCCACACTAAGTAAGGTCCAGGTCAGGATCCTATAATCAAATATTAGTGTGTCTACTGTGAATGTATGATTATTCATGCCAAGTAGATAAATAATGACTATAAATAGCCTCACACTGGTTCAAGTCAGATTTTGCTGCCAAATGAGTTCAAGTAAGGTCACATTAACTGCCAATGAGTTATGGAAAACTCTATCTTGAGAGCTTTCTGGACCTGGGGAATTTGGCATACAAGGTTGCAGACCTGTGTTCTGACATGTTCCTTTCTGGAACATCACCTGCTCGTGAGGGAAGCCAAAAAAGCATTTTTAAACCTATCACCTGTGGCCTGTCAACTCATCTACCCATAATATTCAACGAACACTATGAGGAAAGGCTTAGGTGTGTGTATGCATGCACACATGTGTATGTGAGCATATGTGTGCATGTGTGTGTGCATATGAGTGTAGGTGTACATTTTCTCTCTGTGTGTGTATGTGTGTGTGTTGCTGATTTTTAACTTAGAGCCTTACACATATTAGGCAAATGGTCTACCAATGAGCTATAACCTTAGCCCAAACAAAAAAAGATTTAAAAATAACTAGGACTGAATCCTACAGCACTACACTGAATCCTACTGAATCCTACTTTAGTGGTGAGAGGCATCACAGAATGAGAGAAATGGGTTTTGGAGCAACAGAAGTCAGTGTATCACGTGGTCAGTCCTCTGTTTGCCAGCACTGACCCCTTAGCAAGACAATCTCCTTGACTGTTACAACAGGGTCAATCCTATAGACTTGCAGATGGAAGACTCCTTTAAAGACAGTCATTGTAGGGGCTTCAGAGATAGGTAGTTAGGAGAGTGCTTGTGGCACTGAGTTTGATACAAGTATGGTCATATGAGTCTGTAATCTAGCACTGGGGAGGTGGAGACAGGGTGATCCTGGGACTCCAGGGCCAGCCAGTCTAGGCAATCCGTGAGCTACAGGCTCAGTGAGAGACCCTGTCTCAAAATGCAAGTCAGAGGCTGGGTGTGGTGGTGCATGCCTTTAAGCCCAGCACTCAGGAGTTCAAGGCTGACTGATAAGAGCCTACTTATATATACATAATACATACATACATACATACATACATACGAGGGACTGAGACACCTATTATTTACTTCTGGTTTATACACACACACACACACACATACACACACACACGTATACACACACATGCACCCACACACATCACTGTAATGTCCAAACAGCTCTTAAAACAAAGTATTTTCATGTCCTTGAACCATCAAACCCTTCAAGATTTAAAACAACAACAAAAACAGTATAATCTCTGCTCCAAAAAGATACATACACATTTCCATGTGAAACAGTATCTTTCAAGCGCCCCCCACCCCCAATCCGTACCTCAGATATTTGCCGCATTTGACAAGAAGGTGAATGTCCTCACAGCCAGTGTCCTGCAGAGAGCACCTTCACCTCAAGCTACCTCAGATTGACTATGATCATATGCCTCAGTAGCTTCTATGACATTTACCTCAACTTAAGATTTTCAATGCAATATCCGCAAAATAAATATTTCTGAACTCACTGCGACCCTTTATCTTTGTCTTTAAGGTTGCAGAAAAGAAAGGTAATATCAGTTTTTTCAGTTTTTCCTTTTATATTTTCATGTCCCCTATCGTACAAAACAGAGGGGAAAGAAGACAAGGAACCCCCTAAGAAAAAGACAAACCGTTCCCAACTAGCAACTTCGTCAAAGCATCAATTTTCAGGTTGACATTCACTGGGACAGAAAATGATGAAGTAAAGATTTTTAAGTATTGAGCTATCACAGGCGTGATAAAAATTTACATTAGTCTCTGGCATTAAATCATGATTTAGATTTGATAGCATTGGGCACGGAATTTCTTCTCTTTGACATTTTGAGGAGTCTGATGGGAGAGAATTCTGAGCATAGAGTAGTATATTTCCCATGCTCTGCTCCTGTCTGAGCTGTTCATGAGAGCATCCCTTCCAGTCCAAGAATCAAAAAGAGACCTCACCAAGAGCAACACCTTGGGGAGCCCACAGGAAGACACGAGCTGTTGCCACATTGACAACAGACTTCTGTTGACTGGAAAAATTGAGCAGTGACGGAGTCCAGCAGTCTCTCACCACTTACTCTGAAGATACAGAAGAAAAAATGAGACTGTGTAAGAGGGACCCCAACCGGGGCCTCCCTCACCACGCGCTTTCATCCAGCTGCTGGTCCAGTTGCCTGGCTCCTCCCCCATCTCGCAATCTTCTTGTCAGGCTGTGCATCCAGGTTCTGACTGCCTCCTTCAAGAGCCAAGAGCAGTGATGGACAGCTCCGCCTAAGCCAAGTGGCCAAGGCCTCTGGAGGGTTTCCCTTCTTGTTGTCACCTTTAGGGACCCCTTCTTCCTGCCAGTAGAACAACTCTCCATCATGATGATGGTCATATTTGTGAAAAAGATGCCACGAGGGAGATGGTTCTGTGGGAAAAGTACTCACTCCACAAGCTCAGGCCCCCAGCACTCTGTGAAAGGCTGGACTTGGTGGCAGAGGGGTGGCTGGATGTAGAGCAGACATTTACAGACCTCGGGACCTCACTGGTCTTAATAAAACAAAGTAGACAACTCGAGCGGAAGATGCTCCAAAATGTGTCTGCATAGATACAGAGAAATATACATATGTATCTGAAGAAACAATCTGAGAAATGAGTGTTACAGATGCCTCCACATCTGCTAAGCCAAAGAAGACAGACCACCCAGAAGCCATAAACTGCATTTGTTCCCTTTATACCAAAGTCGTAAGTGATTGGCACACATTCTGAAATGTGTCTATGGACAACCTCATGCCTGTGTGAACACCATTGAGTATAATTACATGTTCTCAGATGGCTGAGTCATTGGACAAAGCGGTCTTACGGGACCACAGTCACATGTGCAGTTGACCAAGACAGCATTACGTTGCATGAACATACCAAGATGGGGAAATTCACAGATACAGAATCTAGGCTAGTGGTTGCCAGGAGCTGGGAGGAGAAGTGACCAGAGACTACCCGATTGACATGGCGTTTACTTTTGGGTGCTGAAAGTGTAGTGGGACCAGGTAACAGTGAGAACAGCACAAGCTTTGAGGGTGCTGTCACCAAACTGCACATAAACACATGACCGAAATCACCAGTTTTGTTACCTGTTTAACACACACACACACACACACACAAATAAATAAATCTGATAGAACCCTTTGCTCTACTTGGATTTTATTTAAATAAACAAAATCTTAGTAAAACAAACATTTATTTTAACAAAAGAGAGAGAAAGGAAGAAAAAGGACGGTTTGAGCCATGGTTAAGCTTGTTTTTAAATTGCTATTTATTTGTTTTGTCCTATTTCGCTTCTCTTACTGAGACAGGGTCTCGTGCAACCAGGGACTGGCTTTCCCCTTTCTAACTGGCTACTTAGCTGAGGCTCGGCCTTGAACTCCTAATCCTCCCAAGAGCTGAAATTACAGGACATGCCACCACGCCCAGCTCGCAGCTTGTTTTTTTTAGCAGAGTTTGAGCAAGGCAGAATTTTGAGATCCAAGGAGCTGATGTAGTCCTCTCTGGTTGCAGACAAGGAAGTTACAGCTTGTGTGGTAAGGCAATCCTGGAGAGCAGACATGTAGATTCCAGTATGGTCCTGCCAGTCTGTTGAGTATGAGACAGTCTCTTGGGGCCTGATTCCACAGCAGGAAAGGGAGATTGAAAACACCCAAACATCACCAGACCACTTGGTGCCGCAAAGCCAAATCGCAGGGAGAGAGACAGCAGTCTGAGAAGGGGCTTGAGCACAGGATCCCAGGCAGGTCTCTCAAGGTGGAACTCTCAAAATTGGGCAACTTTGTAATGTAACACCTTAGGGCTGGTTGACTGCAAGGAGCAGGGTCCTAAAGCAAGTCTGGACAGGTAAACTGCTGTGTACATAGCAAGCTGTTCGCCTGTTGTCGTGGATAAATCACTGGGCGGAATGAATGTATGTTCTAAAGCCAACTGCCAGTTATACATGGGTCCACAGTCATCCCTCCTGAAACAGAGCGGATAACACAGGGCGTCTCCGTTCGGTTTCCTGAGTTCTGCCGTTTGGTAAAGACATCAGAGCTCACAGAGATCAGTCATCAGCTAAGCACATAGCCCAAGAGAGTTCATCCAGTTTCAGGGATAGATATTCCTGTTAACAAAAAACCAAAACAGGACAGAAAATCAGTGTGTCCCTCTCCAGGGGCTTCCAATCAGATCTAGAACCAAGCCTTCCACCATCAGATCAGCATCTTCCCACCACTCGCTGTTAAACCAGACTCCCCTTCTTCCAACACTGGCAACTTAATTCAGCTACAGTAGAAATTCCAACTCTCTTCTCCATTCTAAAGGCAGTTTATTTTATCCGCATTTATTTCCACTTCTCGCTTACCTTCCAGGAAGGTGAGGGCAGGGGCTCCCAGGATGCTGGGGGGATCAGCTGTCACTGGAGTCCTGAGTCTGACCTCAGAGGACAAATGTGGGATCCGAAGGGAGAGACTGGTCAGAAGTGACCTATGGACAGAGTTCTGGGACTAGAAGTTTTCACATTGTTTAGCTTGATGGTCTGAGCGTGATTGGACTTACATTCTCATACTTGGCTGCTGGCCTCCCTCTGCCTCCAGTTTCCAACACCCTGGGGTGCTGCCTGGGTGCTGTCCCACTCCACTTCAGACTTGTTCTCTGACCAGAGGTCAAGATTTTGTTTCCGTTTCGGTATTTAGCTGTCTGTCCTAAGCAGCTTTCTGACCTTGAGAATTACCCAAGTACGCATGGCAGGCTACCTCAGCCGCATGAGAGTGTTATAAGTAATTCCTGTTCTTAGGGTTAGAACTGTCCTAATACAGGGACCAAAAACTCCTTGGGTCCCCTTTCTCTTCAGTAATGGCTCCTGACAGGACCTGGCTTCTGCCTTCAGTCAGTGGGGGTTTGAGAAATTCTATATCTGGAAACCTCGACATAGAACGCAGAGCTGGTGGCGGTTGAACCACTACTCAGGTTTTTTCCTTTGCTTTTTTTCTTTCCCTTTTCACTCTTATGTTGTTTTAACTACCGATGACTTTCAACTAATTGGTATGTTCCTAGCAAGAAATAAAACATTATTAAGTTCTAACTGAATGCCAAGTCCTACACTGGATAAGAGAGGCACAGGAACATCAACCCTGGTGCCAGGGACACTGAGTCCTAGAGGAGAAGGAGGAAGAGGAGGAGGAGGAGGAAGAAGAGGAGGAGGAGCAGGAGGAGGTAAGAGTCTAACTCTGTCTGATTGCACCCTATTTACTGTAGGAACCTAAAGAGAGATCAGGAGAAAACTAGTTGGGACAGTCGGGGAAACCTTCACCCACATGCATCCACAGTGAGCCGGAACTTGGGTGCTGGCTGGTTTCTGCCAGGAGGAAAGAAGGGTGTTCCCAACGCAGGAGCAGACAACTCAAAAGAGCAGGATGTATTTTGAAGACACTGGAAAATCTGTGTGGTATCATCATAAGGTCCTCAGCCTAGGAAGAGGCAAAGCTCAGGGTGAATAAGAGATTGTGTATCTTACCAAGACCTTGGACTTCCTTCTGTGAGGAAGAGAGTCCCCAGAAGTCTTAGGGTAGAGAATGAACAAGTTGGCTTTCAGGTACATCATGTACTCAACAATATGAGGCCGGGGGCCTAGTGGAAAAGGAACGGAGAATGATGGGGCCTGATGGGGCCGGGAAAGATGGCTCAGCAGGTAAGGGTGCTTGCTGCCAAACCTGACAGGGTTCAATTCCCAGAACCTACATGGTGGAAGGAGAGAACCAACTTCCAACAGTTGTTCCCTGACCACTGCATGGACATATGCACACATTGAGAATAAATAAGTAAATGGGTTTTTCTTGTTGTTTTGTTTGTTTGTTTTAAAGTGAGACAGGACTTAGTGCAGAAATCACTGGGAGGAAATCTCCTGTGAGGAGAGCCTGCTGTGTGGCTCCTGGCTCATGGGTCTGGCTGTGTGTGCCAGTAGAGAAGCCCGCTCAACAGATAGGGAAGTAGCTTTGTGTCTCAAGAGTGGGGCTGAAGTCAGCGGCAGTGTCTTCTTGACCCTGTTGGAGTAGCTTAGCCTTGAGGAGTAGCTGACATTGGATCCTTCCCAGAAACACTAAGGAAAGCAACAGAAAGGAAGGCAGGAGGTGATGATGGGAGGGAATGGATTTTCTACAGTTTTTCTATGGCTGTTTTACAAAAGGATGACATCTCTTCCAGCGTCTCAAGACATCTGTCTTAGAGACAAATATCCCTTCTTTACGTCAAATTCAAATGTTGATTGACATGCAAGAAAAGCAGACTCTAGTTGTTATTAAATCAGCCTCCTACACACACCAGGTAAGTAGCTAAGGGAATAGCTAGGGGAAAGTTTTTATTTTTCAGACAGGAAGTGTAGGACCTTGCTCTCCGTCTCTGAAAGTATGCATTTGGCACTCGGGGCCTGGTATCAGGCAGACAGCGAGTTCCTTACTTCAGAAGTGCAGCTGGTAGAGTCGAGAGCCTGAGAACAGAGACTGCAGCCAGGAATAGCAGGCGATTTCACCCACTTCCAAGAAGGTCACTCCTTGTGAGAACAGGGTGAAGGCAGCTTGAAGCAGATTCTTGGCACTGCCACGCCATGTCTGCCTGTTGCATAACTTACAGCCTTTGGTTCCCTTGACTGAGAGCACTGTGTTGACCTGGCGTTTTCTGTGCCTCGCGGTAACGCAGGGTTTCCAGACCGCTCAGCGCTGCTTCTCAGGCGACCTTCCCTGCTAAGACGATTTCCCTCCTCTTGTAACAGCTACCTGTTGAGAGTCCTATTTTTAACGAACAATTATAACCCAAGAGCTGTCATCTGTCAGGTTGTAAACGTTTGTTAAAAATAGGAGTCCTAGACATGTAGTCATTAGACAGCAAAAGAACCAGAAACAATGGGCGAAGCCACAGTGGGAGATGTTAATTACATCTGAATTCATTACTGAAGTTCATCTCAGGAAGAAGGGCTGCGGCCTGCGGCCGGTTCTAACAAGGAGGAGGAGGGCTGGTACCCTTAACGGAGACAGTTCACCTAGCCTTCAGGACGCTTCCTCTCCGTGGGCACCCTGCTCTTGCTCATACTCTAGAAGGATGATTTTATACTCTCCAGACTCATCTTGCCATTGGAATGGGAAATAGAGAATGCCGTCTCAGGACTGAGGGGCACCTCAGAGGGAAACTGCTTTGAAACAATAGCGAGCTCCTCACTCACAGCCCTTGTGTATCCCAGTACAACACAGAGATAAGTTCTGTGCCACCACATTTTGGGGTCAAGGAAACCGAGGTATAGAGAGGTCGAACAACTCGCCCCAAATAAAGAGTTGGGAGAGGGCTGGGTCCTCTCAGCGTCTTCCTCTTGGGCCTGCTTCTTATCCTCTGTCCTGAGATGCTTCTGTCTCCTGTCTATCACTCAGACAGTCCTTCTCAGGGACTGAAGGCAGACCACCCTCTCAGCAGTGCCCCCAACTGGCTATTTGGTGCAAATTACTCTTGGTCGGATGACTGACAGCTTGGGCTATTTCATGAGTCGAAGGTTACAAAATATTCCACACCTGTCCCCAGTACCCAACACCCTCCAAAGACACATTGGGTAATGGTTAAGACTCAGGATATAAAAGATATGAGATCCAAGACACTAGCTTCCCAAACTGAATTCTCATGTAACCGTGATGCCCTGGGCTCCATCTGCCTTCCTTTGCAGGCCCAGAACTCTGTTTTTTTCTTCAGAGCAGGTATCTCCTATTCTACAGGATTCCTTCTCCAACCCAGATTTGGAGAAACTCAGAATTCCATATTCACAGAACACCAGGACATGTCAGACGATTAAGTTCAACGGAGCAGAAGGCCTTTAAATAGCAATGTTTCATGTGCCGGATTCCACATCTGGGGGAAGGGCAAGAGCCCTACCAATGGCCAGCCACTCAGATGTGACTGGGAAGCGTTTGTGAAATGCTGCTTGCTGGGTGTTTGCTGAAGTCTACCCAGGTGCCCGCGCTACCTACTAAAATGCAAATGCAGCCCCCAAGAATTCCAACCTGGATGCACCCCGACAACACAAGAAAATACCTGTAACCAGGTGTCTGGGGATGAGGACTGGGTTCCACAGATGAAATGTTCTTGTGTAATTATGTAATTGATACAAACAACTTTAAGTAGGTTACTAGTTGCTCTGTTAAAACCCAATGTTTTCCAGGCTTGGGCTGATGGCTCAGTCGATAAATTGCCTACTGTGTAAGCAAGAGAACCTTCAATCAGATCCCAAGAATTCACATAAAAAGCTTGACGTGGCAGTGCATGACAGAACCTCAACCCTGGGGGAATCCATGGGGACAGAGACGGGTGGATCCCTGAAGGTCATTGGTCAGCCAGCCTAATGGAATCAGTAAGCCTCAGGCTCACTGTGAAAACTAAAGTGACAGGCAAGTAAGGGAAGTCACCTGTGGTGATTTGAATGAGATGTCCCCCATAAGGTATTTGAATACAAAACAAAACGAAAAAGAAGCCTCAAAGTCTGCCCCTCATACCATGCTTCTCCAGCAAGGCCACACCTCCTAAACCTACCCAGACAGCACCATCAATTGAGAACCAACTGTCCAAATGCTCAAGACTATGAGTGACATCTGACTCAAACCAGAACACACATACAACTCTGCATTTTCTTTCTTTCTTTCTTTCTTTCTTTCTTCCTTCCTTCCTTCCTTCCTTCCTTCTCCTCCTCCTCCTCTTCTAGCACCTTTGAAATGTAACAAGAAACTTGGTCATTTTTGCAAAGTAACTTTGGTTGTGAATAAGCGGTGATCTTCCAGTCACATGCCTACCCCTTCCTCAGACTTTATTTCACAAATGCATCTCTGAAATGGCACTGTTCTGAGGAGAGCTTGGAGTTTGGAACCCTCCTCTCCCTTGAAATGCCTCTACTGGGAGTCCGCAGTTCACAGAAAGAATTCTTGAGCTTCTAAAGAGTATGTTCATAAACCTCACAGCCAACCTCGGACTTTGATGAGGAAAGGCCAGTGCTTTGGGTGGGCGGGCGGGCACGAAGCGCATGGAGCCTCTGCATTCCTCCTTTGGCTGCAGGGATCCAGATAACTTTTTCCACGGAGCCGTCCAACCCTGTCCCTGAAAGACCTATTCTTTTTTTTTTTTTTAAACAAGTCAGTAAACTAACTAGAACTTCTGTCAAGTCAGTTGTCTCTATATAAATGGGTACAAATTTAACTTGACACGTTAATTTCTTTCTAGAAAACAATTTATATTCATAGAATCTCAGAGTTGGATGGCCTTAATGGTTGCCCCGCACAGACCGAGCTCACGCTTTTCTAGTCATTTCTAAAGAAGCCTATTTCCCTGAGTGACCGTGATGACGCTGTGGACTTCATTCCCCTGGGACAGCTGTTTCTAACACTGTCTCATCTGACTGGGTAGTGTAGGTAGATTCTCCGAGGTAAGAAGAGTAGAGAGTAAAAATCCTACACTCAGAGCTAAGGATGTGGTTTAGTGGTGGATTCCCCGGGATCGGAAAATAAAATCCTTTATTAAGGAAAATTTTTAGTTTTGTTTCTTTTTTGTTGTGGCAAAATGCTCTAACAAAAGCCACTCCAGGGAGAATGGGCTTATTCTGATTCATATCCATTCCCATTATGGATATAGGGAAGTCATGGTAGCAGAAGCTTGAGGGAGTTGGCCTCAAGCCTAGAGGGAAATTCCTACATGCTAGTGATTAGCTTGCTCTCCACACTCAGGATGCACCAGGGGGTCCATCCTCTGCATGGTCATCCCACTGCAACGAACGCAACCAAGATAACCACCCCACCACACCCCACCCCCACACTTAGGCATACCCAGAGGCACATCTCCCAGGTGGTTCTAGAGTCTGTCAAAATGACAACACAAACCACCCCAGGCTCCATCGGAGGGGACTGGGTAAAACTTGAATCCAGCTGGTCGAATCTCAGAGTCCACACAGTACACTGCTAGAATATTTTCACAAACCCAAGGAGGAACTGGGACGAAATGTCTGTTTCAAGAGGGAGATTAGAATAGATCGCTAGCGTGGAGAACTAGAAACTGATTTATTTTGGTCACCCAATAGCTATAGTGATCTATATCTGCATTTCCCTGTTCTTTCTAGAAAAGGCTACACTTGCGGAAAGCCCAGCATTCGTAGTTTCACTTTAAATAGATGCAGAACCAAAAAGTTGCTGCGCCAGCCACCCGTGAAATAGAATGATGCCAATCACGGCACTGGAAGAGCAGCAAGCACAGGATGGAGACAGGAGCTAGAAATGACAGAGAAGGACACAGAGGCGCAAAATCCTGCTGCAGAGGCTGCGA
>BTHU01000001.1:175274458-175276958 GCA_036184795.1 Tokudaia tokunoshimensis
AGCACGGACAGATGCAGAGACAGTTCCTAGAAGCTTGCAGGCTAGCAGCCTCACCAGAAGACTGGTACGCTCTGCAGGTAAGCAAGCTCACCAATTAAAATTCTCATTTGCATAACTTTCTCAGGCCAAGCTGATTGAGACCAATGCTCTGAGGTTTACTGAGAGACCCTGTCCTTGGGTAATAAAGTAGAAAGTGAGAGAGTGCTCCATGTCCTCCTCCCTGGAGGGTGGTCTCATCAGTCAGGCATGGATGCACCTGAGTATGCTAGTCACCAAAAATACATAAACAAACAAACAAATCGTTAAGGAAACCAAGGTGGGCAAAGAATGTAGAGGTGCCTATGAAAGATGTGTTTGATCAGTTAATGTTCTTGATAAAGTTGGGGTCTACTTGTCGGGAGAAGCCTGTCCCAGTCTTTCAAATGTGTGGGGATGTTAAATAAGTGTCTGGGGCACCAGTAAGGCAGCATAACTTACCTTTTGGCTCCCTGTTGTGTGGCTTTTAAAAGCAGCACATATTTAGTTTGGAAAAGGCTAGAAACTATGTTAGTTATAGATGAACTATTCTCACTTATTCTAGCCACATCAATACTTTTTTAATATTCTCAAATGAATTTATGTCTGTTAGGTATGAAAAAACTCAGCCCGTGTATGGACACCGTCTTGGGCGTTCTCATGAAAGCATGTGTCATATAGCCACAATTAGAATAAAAATGTTGAAGTTTTAGAATGCCCGAATCCCTCTGTGGTCTTTACAGGTAACCCTTGCCCCTCCTCTCTGATCCTTGGCAAGCTGATGTCTGCCTTCTGTTCATACCGTGTGCCTTTTCCTGGGATGTCACAGAAACTCAATTACTTGCACGTCCTATGGCTGTGAAATCCTACTCTCTCACTTCCTGAGAACCACATCCACTACATGGGATTGTTTCCTGCGAGGAATAAACGTGCCAAAGCATGTTTATCCACACACGAGTGGAAGGACATCTGGGTGGTGTCTACATTTTTGGCAGCTACGAACAGAGAGCCTCCAAGCACCCATACCCAGGTTTATGTGTGAGCCTACATCTTCCTTTGTGTACACATTTAGGAGTGACTCCCACCCCTAACTATGTGACGGCTGGCCAGTGATAAGTGAATGTTTGGTTTCATGTTTTTAAGAAAAACACTTTGCCAAGCTATTTTCCAAAGTCATTGTCCTGTTTCGCGTTCCCACCAGCAGTGTGTGAGAGCTCTAGCTTCTCTGGATGTACTTGCCAGTGCCTGGCATTGTCTTTTTGAAAGTGTTTAGCCATTTTAGTCTGCATAGAGCTGAATCTCATTGTTGCTTTAGTTTACATTTTATCTTGCATAATCTTGAGCATATTTTTATTGAACTGGTAAGTTTTTAACTCTGTCTCAATTGTATAGAGCCAGTCCATCAGTGCTCTCCAGGGCACATGCGCCATATCTAGACGCATCTTGGTGTCTCAGTTGGGTCTGTCCTCCTACTAGCTTCTAGGGGTCAGAGGCCATGGAAGGTTCTATCCGCCTCCTCGAATGAGGGACAGCCCCCCGCAATGGAATTACCTGCCCCAACTCTTCTATGCTACTCAATCAAGGTGCTAGAGTGTTATCAGGAAAATTGAAAGCAGAGGCCATTATGAAGGTCACAGAGGCTCCATGTGATATATACCATTTGTGTGAAATAAAGAAAATGGGCCTAGGTTCTGACTCAGCCCTAAGAACACACACACAAGTAAGCATTATACAGGCAGTATTTAAGAACATATGTGTATGTACATATAGGCATGTAATGGTGAATGGGAAAAAGAGGCCATGAATTTGAAAGAGAGCAGGGAAGGGTATACAGGAGGCCTGGATGGAGGACAGGGAAGGAGAAAATAATACTCTTATATTATAATCTCGGAAAACAAGAGGAGTAATGATAAAAACGACTCTAGGAGACAGTTCTCTAAGCCTCAGCACATGTCCGGGTGAGAGACCCAGGCTATTACTTGCCCGTCACATCTGTGAGTAAATGCCAGATCCCGGAGGCTTTCCTGTGCAGAGACCTTGGATTGCTGATGAGCCCAAAGCTATGTTTACCTCATGCCCCTCGAAAACTCTTTACTCAAGAGGCCACTCGGGCAGGCGTCTGCATCCGCTGTAAAACAAGAGGCAAAGAGAACAAATCAGTTGCTGTGGCCCCATGAGGCTCTCATGGGATTTACCTCCCAAGTACCTGTGAGTACCATCCTGCCATCCAGCAACACAAGAAAGTCATTCATGAGTCACTTCGGGTACACCAAAGGCCTATATGGATGTAAGGACCCAAGCCTCTGAACACCAGAAATAAATTTTAAGAAGCAATCAACAGACAGATGCGGTCCCTCTGGAAAGATTGTGACTTCCTTTAAAGACTGCTTGTAGCTCATTTTAAGATTTAGATTTAGCTTAATGCAGAAACAGAGCCATCTCTGGTTTATGGTACCCAGAATGGTACCTTCAGAATGGATGTAGA